>JAMPIV010006121.1:0-128742 GCA_024509875.1 Oreohelix idahoensis | reverse complement strand
TCGGAATATCGAAATGATAATGTTACAGCGGGAAAAAAAACTTGTAATTTTCGATTTTTTCTCTCCCCTTTTTAGGTCTACTACATTCACGTGGCTACACAATGACAGGTGTTTATAACCTGGGCTGAACTTTCAATGTTCATTATTTATGAAAATATTCACAGCAGCATAAATATGAATTTTTAGTAAACGGCTCCTGGGTCGACCCAGCCCCAAGTGGGTACCAGAGCAACTCTGGTAAGGTTAAGGCGGCCGGCGTGATGCTGACTACATCACCCCTAGTGTGCCGATGGTCAAGAAAATATGATCTAACACCATATTCCCAATAGGCCTATGCCTCAATGGGCGTGTAACGGGATCCTTTACCTTTTTTTTCCATTTCATGTCGCCCCTGAACCGGCATTACCAAATGAGGCCCTGTAAGGGATATTTTCTAACACAAAACGTATCGATTCATTTGGGACCGCTATTCGGAGAACGTGAATTACCGGGGCACTCCTCCGGATAGCGGTCCCAAATGAATCGATACGGTTTGTGTTACAAAATTTCCCTTACAGGGCCTCATTCTAAAAATGCCGGTTCAGGGGCGACCTAAAAAGGTTAAAAGAAAAAAAAAAGGTAAAGGATCCCGTTACACGCCCATTGAGGCATGGGCCTATTGGGAATATGGTGTTAGGCTAGGGTTCCCATTCGTCCCGTTTTTCCCGGGACAGTCCCGTTTTTTGATAAAATGTTCCGGTGTCCCGAATTTATTCCAAATGTCCCGCTTTTTAAGGGTCCTTCCTGAAAAAAAAAAATCGTTGGGTAACGGATTTTATTCCGTGTTTTAGTAGTGTTATTTTATCAATTTTTTTATCAAGATGTACCAGCATTTCCACATTTATTGTGTACGAGTTGAGGAACTCAAATCATTTTGCGAATTCACCAATACAGAATATAAAACTGTTTTGGGTAACAGCAAGACAAGATGGCTCTCTCTCTTGCCTGCAGTCCAAAGAGTTATTGACATTTTCCCTGCATTGAAGTCATATTTCCTTTCCATTCACAAATGTCCTACCAATCTCAAAAATTTCTTTGAAAATCCACTTTCAATTACACTCCTGCATTTCATTGCCAGCCAGTTAAAAACCTTTTCTGATACCATCAAATGTGTTGAAAAGCAAGAGACAACAGTAATTGAAGTGAAGGATGACGTAAACAAACTGGTGGAAAAATTAAACTACAGGAAGGCAGAAAAGTTTCTTACCACTATTGTGAGAAATCAGTTGCAAGAATTAGAAAAAGAAGGACACATAACAGTTGAAAAGTTTCAAAGCTATGCAGTAGATTTCTATGACACCTGCATTGAATATATTCAGGAGTGGTGTACACCATTTCTTACACCTCTTCAGTCTATGGATTGGATCAATTTGAAGGGAAAGAAGTCTGTGACTTGGAAGAACATCCAAGAAAGCTACATATTCATGAAGACAGTGTCACCAAATTTTACTGTGAATGAAGAGGACTTATTTGATGAGTTTGCATGTGTGACAAAAATATTGTGAAAGCAAATTTGATGTGTGGAGTGAACTGAAGGATCAAAGTGTCAGTGAAAAATGGTGTGAGATGTTCGCTCATTTTACAAAGCAGGATATAAATGCTGAGAACCTGAAATGCCTAGTTAGTTTTTGTTTGGCACTGCCAGGATCCAATGCAGCTGTTGAACGTGTTTTTTCATTTAATAAATGCGCTTTGGACAGACGAAACGAACAGACTTAAAATTGAGACAGTGAAAGCTTTGACCATTATAAAGACCAATTTTAAGGATTTCTTTTGTGCTGAGTTCTATGTCCAAATATCAGAAGAAAAAAAACTTATAAAAAAATAAATCTGATAAATATTCTGATTAATCTGAACTATAAACTTGACTATTGTGTATTTTTTAAAGGTGCGATTTTTCTAATTAAGTTTGTAATTTAGAATTCTTTTTTAAAGTGGAAGTTGTGTTAGTTAATGTGTGTATTTTTATACCAGTATCTTATTTTAAGTGCAACATATAATATATAATAGATTTATTTGTGCTTTGCCTTAATTTTTAACATGTCCCGTTTTTTTACAAAATGTCCCTGGGTATTTAGGTAAAAATTTGGAAATGTCCCGGTTTTTAAACAAAACATTATGGGAACCCTATGTTAGGCCCATACTTTCTTGACCATCGGTACACTAGGGGTGATGTGGTCAGCATCACGCCGGCCGCCTTAACCTTCCAAGAGTTGCTCTGGTACCCAATTGGGGCTGGGTCGACCCAGGAGCCGTTTACTAAAAATTCATATTTATGCTGCTGTGAATATTTTCATCAATAATGAACATTGAAAGTTCAGCCCAGGTTATAAACACCTGTCATTGTGTAGCCACGTGAATGTAGAACTAAAAAGGGGAGGAAAAAAAATCTAAAATTACAAGTTGTGAATAAATTGATATGATGATAGGAAACTCTTTACAGAGCGATACAACAGGAGGCAATCTGATCATCAGAAGTAGTCCCCCCCCATCCGACAAGTGTTTCGGCCCAGTATACTCCTTTACACTCTAAGGGGGGCGGGCCCTCTTGGGTCATGACTCCCAAGCGTCTCAGCCTCCTGTTGTCTTGTATCGAAAATGAACCCATTTCACTTATGGTAGCAACTTTAATCCACAACTCCGCCAGCCGTGGAGGCAATTGTGAAAATAACAAAGAGAAGACAAATTATTCCGTTCGTTCCGTCGCACACACTGAGACACCCACAATTTTTACTTTCTAATTTGTGCATTTGAGATAAAAATATTAATAATGCCAGGTAGACCATCAGCTCCGACACAGATCAGCAACAATGTTCTACCAGTTCAACAACTAACAGCTGTAGATGTCAGACCTAGTGACTTGTATACGTTAATGAACAACAATCTCCAATGGTTACAGTGGCTTGCTATACACCGATTAATAAGAAACTCCGATTCAGTCTACCCAGCTGTAAATGGGTACCTGACTTCTCACTTGAGTTAGGGAAGGAAAAGGCAGTGAGGAAAGGTACTGGTCACCCCACCTCTGTATGCATGACCTAGTATAGTGAGGTCTCTAACACTTCACTCCCCTACGGTAGTATCTGCTATGGGACTACCTTTTTACTCTCCCACTGAAGCAAAGGACTATCGATTCAGACATTACCATCTAACCCGTACAGTCAGGTACTAAATACACGTAACTGGCTATGGAACTCTAGACGATAAAATGTTTTCAACACAAGGGTTACTTTCGCAATAGCCTCCAGCTTACAGAAAATAAATTCAATCTGTCTGCTCAACTATAACTCTATCAATACATTGATCAGATTGGCAATTTCTGTGTTTCAAGAGTAGTTTCCCATTCATTTCTTCTCATATATATATTGTTTTTAATTATATGTCAAAATGAGGCCCTGTATGGGAAATTTTCTAACACAAACCGTATCGATTCATTTGGGACCGCTATCCGGAGGAGTGCCAAATCTTTAAAGGGACAATGATTCGACTCTGATGCAGATGTCAGGGCACAGTGACCAAATGGTTCAATAAGCAACCAAAGTCATTTTTCTCGGACGGCATCTGCCGTCTACCCAAGCAGTGGGATGCGTGTCTGAATGCCTATGGTGACTATTTCTAAAGAACCCCAGTGAGTACTTCTTCTTCTTCGATCCTTAACCACCGACCGTCAAAGCAGTCAGTGGCCATCACGCCTAGTGGCGTCTTGTAGGGCAACAACAAATTGATTCCACTTTGCTCGGTCGGTGGCCATCCTTCGTACAGTGCCCCAACTCTGGTTCATTCTTTGCATCTCAGCCTCCACAGTCCTCCGCCAAGTTGTTTTTGGTCGGCCTCTCTTTCGCTTTCCTTCAGGGGTCCAAAGCATAGCTGTTCTTGTGATGGCATTGGGGTCTCTTCTGAGGACATGACCAACCCAGCTCCAGCGTCTGCCAGCTATGATGGTGTGCATGTCCTCTTGCTTGCTACGAGTAAGCAGATCTTGGTTGGTGATGGTATTCGGCCAAAAGATTCGGTGAATTTTTCTTAGGCATGTTGTGTGAAAAGAGGACAATTTTGACATTTCCTTCTCTGTGACTCTCCAGCATTCCGCACCATAGAGAAGCACAGAAAGCACGCAACTCTGGTATAATCTTAATTTTGTGCTTGTGCTGTATTGGGAGGACTTCCAGATGTTATTTAGGCTAAAGAAGGCTGTTCTTGCCTTATTCATTCTGATGTTGATGTCTTTGCCTGCCCCACCGTCTGGTGTTACTATGCTTCCTAGGTATGTGAAGGTATTTGTCTGTACCAGTTGCTGATTCCTTACTGATATGGGCTCAGGGTTGCTCACATTGAGCGTCATGACCTCAGACTTCTTTAAATTGATGTTCAAGCCCACCTGCTGGCTAAATTTATTAAGTCTATCCGTTTTTTCCTGGATGTGTTGATGTGAATGTGCCAGCAGTGCAATGTCATCTGCATATTCCAGATCTTCCAGTGTAGAAAATGTAGTCCATCTTATTCCTCTTGGACTGCCCTCTGTTGTCTGGCGCATCACCCAGTCTATGACTGTTAAAAATAGAGTGGTTGATAAGGGGCATCCCTGTCGTACTCCTGTCTTCACCTCGAAGGTTAGGTTGCTCTGCCCAACACTACACGTAAAGTTGGCATACAGGCTTTTTATGATTGACACTATGCAGCTTGGAATTCCATAAGCCCTCAGTATTTTCCATAAACTGTCCCTATGTATGCTGTCAAAAGCCTTTTCAAAATCAACAAAATTTATGTAAAGCTGTCTTTGCCATTCTGAGCACTGCTCTATAATGTTCCTGAGAGTGAATATATGATCTACACATCTTCTGCTCTTTCTAAATCCTGCTTGTTCTTTCCTCAGTTTGTAGTCTACTGCCTTTGAAATTCCAGTGAGTACTTGCTTCATAACAATTGCTGTATTTAATTCTACTACTACTGCTGATGTACCTTACATATATTTGTTCTAAAGCCACTGGGACGGGTTTCATTTGAACACACCTCGTATATAGCCGTAACTGGGTTTCTGCAGTAATATTGGATTCTGGATATTCAAGCATATTATTCTTCATTATATTTTTGCCCATTAGTCTGTCATCCACGTTTCTTAATATCTCTTTGGTGTGTGTGTGTAATCAACCCAACATGGTCGATCAGAACTCTTGAACGAAGAACAGAAGTGCTTAAGTATGCAGCACAAACTTCTGTAACTCACAAGCAATCGACAGGAATGCCTGAATGACGACTTTTGCATTTATTATCTATGCATACAACATCGTATGATAATTGAAGATGAAAACATCAGGTTCATATATCACATAGGCAGTAGCAAACACACTGTACATTAGCCTCAACTGTTTGAACTCCACGCGGTCAAGTTAACCGTTACTTTAGCACATCAACTCTTCAGAGTTGTAATATCTAGCACTGTTAGCTTCATTATAATAATTGCGCAGTGAACATATTCCAATAGGTTACCATCTAGTTAGCTTCTCTCTTAGGAGCATTATTATATATAAAATCTCTGGCTAGTTTATCATATTTAATTTGGCTTCTCACGCCATCATAGTCTGCCATACTTGAACCCATTAACGAGAAAAATGACTGGTTGCTTTTTGAACCATTTGGTCACCGAGGCCCTGACGTCTGCACCGGAGTCGAATCGTTGTCCCTTTAGAGATTTTTTAAGGGTCCGAACAAATGAAAGTCACATGGTGACAGATCGAGGCTGTAAGCTGGGTGTGGCAGAACTTCCCACCTTTTCCTTGCTAACGTTTCCTGCACAATGTTCGCAACATGTGGACGAGCATTGTCGTGCAACAGAATCACACCACGCGAAAGCATGCCGGGTCGTTTATTCTTGATGGCTGTATGCAGGTTGTCTAGTGTGTCTTTGTTGCAGATGGCATTGATGTTCACGCCAGGCTCTTTAAAGTCTACCAATAGAAGCCCTTCATGGTCAAAAAATACGGTCAGCATAACCTTACCGGCGAAAATCTGTGACTTGAATTTTTTGGACGGATTCCTTATCACACCGGCCATTATTTTAACGGTCTGCAGCACAACCAATGAATACTAGGAGAATGAACACTTACACACTTGTACATTCGTATGTGCTTATTACGTCAGATGTAACGTCATCATGCTCCTCCTACGAATGTCCACTTGGCGCAGCACGGTCGGGTTTCATTTCAACACGCCTCGTAGTATCAAATCTGCTACTCAAAGAGCAAGATTACTCCATAATCAGTCAAGAACTTTAAGATTGTTTAATCCAGGTGAGAAAGTTTGGTTATTGCTTCCTCATAATGACAACAAGTTTGTTAATATCATGGCAAGGTCCTTTTGGGATTATTAGACGTGTCACAGATGTTGACTATTCTTTAAATATAAGAGGTAAGATCAAGACTTTCCATGTCAGTATGCTGAAATTGGCAGTGGAGAGACCGCAAGAGTTGATTCCTGTCATTAACTCTATTTCTGATTCTTCACCTCATGGTGCTTCTTTCGCAGTAGTTCATGATGAAGACACTATGTCTTCTATTCCTCTACATTTTTCATTGCCTTCTTTACAGTCGTCAGAGTCTTGGAGGGATGTTACTATTTCATCTTCCTTGTCATCTGCACAACAAGGTCAGGTTCGAGATATTCTTCTTTCTTTTGATGATGTGCTTACAGACCTTCCAGGTCGTACATCACTTATCTCCCATGACATTATTCTTACGGACTATCATCCTATTAAGTTAAGGCCCTATCCTATATCTTTACATCACAAAGATTGGGTTGAGAAAGAACTGAAGGATATGATACGCTTGGGAGTTATATCTCCATCAGAATCACCATACGCATTCCCAATGGTGGTTGTGAAAAAGAAGGATGATTCTTTACGTATCACAATTACAGACGCGGAACCAATGCAGTTGTTAGACGATCTGCTTTCGCAAGTATCACATGCTACTTTCTTCAGCAAATTAGATCTGTCGAAAGTTTATTGGCAAATACCACTTACTGATCATGCCAAGCCTTTCACCGCGTTTACAACTCCATTTGGACTTTTCCAATGGAACTACATGTGCTTCAGCCTTGTAAACGCTCCTGCGACTTTTGTGCGCATGATGTGCCGCCTTCTTGGCGATCGAAAAGATGTCATCACATACATGGATGACATCTGCCTGTTTCATGATTTTTGGGAAGACCACATTACTGGGTTGACTTCTCTTCTTCTGACGTTACGCCAACACGGTTTGACCGTGTGACCTTCCAAGGTTCAAATAGGTTGTCAGGAAATTTCATTTCTTGGTCACCGCATAGGTAACCATAAATTATATCCTGATGACAAAACTGTCAAAAAGAATTTTAGATATTTCTATTCCCTCTACTAAGAAGCAAGTGAGAAGCCTATTGGGCTTAATTAACTTCTACCACAAATTTATTCCACATTTCGCACAGATTTCTGCTCCTTTGTCTGGACTGCTAGCCAAAGGTAGTCCAAATAAAATAAAATGGACATCGGATTGCAATGGCGCTTTGATAAAAAAATCAAGGAATTATTTGCAAATCCACCTATTTTGTTGTTACCAAACCTACGCATTCCATTTGTAATACAAACAGATGCTTCAAATTACAGCTTCGGGGGCTGTTTGCTACAGTGGTACGAGGGGATGCCACATCCGTGTTTCTTCGTATCTCGCAAGTTGACCACAGCCGAACAGAAATATGCAACAGGGGAACGGGAGCTACTGGCTGTGGTATGGTGCCTTGAGAAGCTATCAAAGTACTTGATTGGCACCCACTTCTACATACAAACAGACCACAGCCCACTTACTTTCATCACATCCAGAACAATGTGGAATGCGAGAATTCACCGTTGGTACCTGTTACTCCAGGAGTTCTCGTTTATAATATTGCCAATCTCTGGAACGGACAACAACCTCACTGATCTCTTATCACGGAATTATTCCGGACAAGATGGGAATTGACTTTAGTTAATTCATTGGTTCTATCTACTATATTTAGTATTCTCTGAATATGGTATTACGGATGTTAATATAATTATTATATGTTAATATAATATTAATAGATTGCGTACGTGTACGTTGTCTCCACCACTCTCACACGTGCCACAAGTGTCATGTTTGGGATCGAGGGAGATGATGTTGAGGATTGTTGCATGGTTTGCAAGCATCTGGGTTTGAGCTCGATTCGGATGGTTGCACCGTGGAACACCTTGGCTGAATAAATAAATGACAGATCGCGTTTATCGATGCATGACGCGTTAGACATAGTTACGACAGTCCATGTATGGCCTTGGAGCCTAATGGCAGAGGTTTTCAAATGTGTGTGTTGAAGGACTTTCGTGTGTGGTTACTGGTTGTGTTGCTTGAATTCTGATCGTGCTAATATTCGTACGCGAATGGGGTGAACCTCACCTTTGGTTTGTCGTAATGCCTGAACTTGGCATCAAGATGTAAACAACTGTTCATCTTATTAACTCAGCAACTTGATATAAAATACATAATTCATAATGGTTGAATGGTGTAACGTGATTCAACGAATAATGCCTCCGGTTCGAGTCCTTCACAATTTAATATGGATTACACACATACATAAACAGTTCAATTCACACATGAGGTACATGCATCAATCAATCAATAGCGTAGACTGCTGTTTTACATGTCAATGTCCGTTAAGGATACAATGCAGTAATTGTCGTCAGAACATCACAGCTATATGCATGCGCAGATAGAATGGCTACCTGCCGACAGTGAGACTGTGAGTCTAATTACTTCGTATAAAGTAGACGATTATCTTTCTCCTTCCAAGGATTTAGTTAATCACTAACCTCCATAAGTTTCCTCTCATGTAGAGTTCTAGGACTGACCCTGGTCCATCATAAATGCACATATAAATGGCTATATCATGCCATTGAATTGGAAGGTTAACAAAACGCAGCTATTCAGCTTGGCGGTCAAGTAACAAAGGGTAGCGTTTCCTAGTTACCGACTGTGACCCAAACAACGCTATACACGTCATAATCGATCGTGTATGGAGCGTTCAATAATTGAAACATCTATCGCAATATATTAAATGTCTTAACCTTTACATTTGCACGTCCGCTAACCTTTAGCAGACGGTGTTAATATCATATACCGTAACAATTCCCTGTACACCGGGGAAAAAAAAATCGATAGATTTTTTTTCAAGATCTATCCGACTTAACAATTTTTCAAAAAAATTTAATACAATCGTGACATATGGCCGACGATGTTCTGAGTAGAACCGTGTCGCGGTCATGTCAACTAACTATTTGTCATAGTCATCTAACATTAATCACATTATATATCAATATTATACATATTATTATATCAACTAAATAAAATGTCCAATGTTAATAGTGAATGATAGAATTAAATTAAAGTAAGGTCTGTCGTATTAGTATGTCATATAGGAATTAATTTGACTAATTAAAATTAAATTAATTAATTAAACTAAGAGTTAAATTATTAAGATTCTAATGTAACGCGATGTTATGAGAGAAGAAAAGACAAAATAAGTGAGAAGAAATAGAAAGAAATTCGAATATAAGTTTTAACTTAATTGTGTGTGTTAAGTGTTAGTGAATAATAACTATCTAATTTAACTAACTAAATAACGTATAGGTACATTAAAAAAAAATATTAATCTAATACTTGTGTGAGATTTATTTTCTCTTTTCATAATTTCTTCTTTTTATATTTCGTTCTCTTTTTTTGTTCTTTCATTTCATTTTTTTCTCACATTTCATTTTATTGATAATAATTCAATTAAGAAGTTAAGTTAACTAATTAATTAGTATAGGATATGACGATCCATCCGTAGTCTTGATCCTGATGAATTCTTTTAGGCAAAAATGTTCAAACGTTTACGTTGGAAAGAAATGTCATTTATCCCAGCATCCAAGAATTAAGTGCACATAGGATAATAAGTTCGACTTGTCGTCAGATATTGTTCCATGATTGTTCAACGAATATTCATATATTGTGTATGGACGTTAGACGAAGTTTCAATGTCAATATGTATACCTTGATTGTCTTTAGTTCAATTCTGTGATGCATATAGTGTTTATAAAGTTTAAATTGAAGGCAAGGTTAGTTCCCTTATAGTTGATATGTTTTAGGAATGTCAATGTTGATTATTCGTCATCAATAGGATTACGTGACAACGCATCCGCCACAATATTTTCAGTGCCAGGAATATGTTCAATGGAGAATTCAAATGGCTGTAGGATGATCGCATATCTGGCGAGTTTTGGGCTCTTGTGGTTAGATCGACGCAAAGATGCTACAGCACGTTGGTCAGTTTAGTTATTGCCCATATAACTGACAAAAGTTCCTTGTCCACTGTGGAATACTTTGTTTCTGCCGGCTTTAGCTTTCTTGAAATATATAAGGTAGGATGTAGAACGCCATCATGGTTTTGGAGCAGGCATGCACCAATGCCGTAGTTACTAGCATCTGTTCGTAAGAAAAATCTTTTGGAAGCATCGGGAGGTCTTAAAATTGGTTCATGCGAGAACAAATTTATAATTTTGTTGAAAGTTTCATTGCATATACCAGTCCATGTCACCTTCACCGGCATGTCTTTTTTTAACAATGAAGACAATACAGCCGTGATGGATGACAAGTTTGGTATGAATCTACTGTAATATTGAACAAGTCCTAACAAACTCCTGACCTGTTTCTTCGTCTGAGGAACTGCTATGTTTAGAATTTTGGAGACTGTACTAGGTAACGTTCGGATATATCCCGATCCAATGATATGTCCCAAAAAGGTTATCTCATTACACGCGATTTGAACCTTTGTAGGTTTAGCAGTTAGATGATAATTCCTTAGAGTGTCGAAAACATATCTAAGTCCCGAAACATGTTCCTCAAACGACGAACTAAACAAGCATATGTCGTCAATATATGTAATAACGTCTGGTCTACCTGATAAAATTTGTCGCATCAGGCGAATGAAGGTAGCTGGCGCATTAACAAGCCCAAAAGGCATCACATTCCACTGGTATAGACCTTGTGGAGTGGAAAATGCGGTGTAGTACTTAGCCTTTTCGGTCAGTGGTATCTGCCAATAACCTTTAGTTAAGTCTATCTTACTAAATATAGTTGCGTTGGATAGACGTGGCAGTAAGTCGTCGATAAGTGGATGTGGTTCGCTGTCAACTATAGTCTTAGCATTTAATTTTCTATAGTCAACACATAGTCTGATGTTATTGTCCTTCTTCCGGACAATCACTAATGGAGAAGAGAATGGCGAATTACTAGTCTCAATGATTCCCAGAGACAACATCTGTTCAAGTTCCTTAGTAGTTTTAGCAAGGAAATGTAAAGGAACAGAATAGGGATGTACACGAATAGGTGTATCATCATTGAGAGTAATGTCATGACTGATAGCCGATGTGCGACCCGGGACGTCGGTCAACACATCTGGATAAGATTGTAATAGATTAGCAATCTGTAGACTCTGTTGCGGTGTAACCGTTGAAGAGATGGTTACATCCCGCCAAGATTCAGTAGGTTGAACTACTGGTACCGGTAACGGTAACTGTACCTCAGGAAAAGAAGATTCTTCTTCCTGGATGACGGATAAGTTAGAATAATAACAAGTAGATACTGTGTTGTCATCTAGTTCATGAAAAATTGACTGTAAGTGTTCAGGGCGTGTATGAAATTGCTTGAGCATGTTAATATGAAATATCTTTTTGTGTCCCTTGATATCTAAGACGTAATCAACGTCGGAAATTTTATCAATGACTTTGTAAGGACCATTCCAAGATATCAATAATTTATTGTTATTGTGAGGAAGTAACACATAAGCCTCATCGCCTGGGAATAATTGGCGTAATTGTCGAGACCTATTTTGTAGAGATCGAGCCTTAGCTTTTGCAGCCTCAGAAGAAGCTGTTGCCAACTGGCAAGACTCAATAATGTTCTTCCGAAGATTAATCACATACTCGTAAGATGACTGAGTGTCCTGAGTCATCTCCTCGTCAATTAATAAGTCTTTTATTAGTCCCATAGGACCTCTTGGGGGAGCACCAAAAACTAATTCAAAGGGAGAGAAGCCAGTTTGTTCATGCGGTACCTCCCGATAAGCAAATAGAACAGCTGGGAGTGCTCTGTCCCAGTCATGAGGGTGCTTAGCAGTAACCTTATGTAGTAGTTGTTTAAGTGTACGGTTAAGTCTTTCAACCGCACCATTACTCATAGGATGATAAATACTACTTAAATTCCTATCAATGTTCCAAGTTTTCATGACTTCCTTCATGGTGTCAGATATGAACTGTGACCCATGGTCTGATAAAAGTTTTCTAGGAAACCCTATTCTAGAAAAGATGAGATGTAGTGCATCAGCTACATCTGTAGTAGTGGTGGTTTTTAATGGGATAGCTTCTGGCCATCGTGTGCACAAATCAATGCACGTAAGGACGAATCTATGTCCTCTGGCCGATGGTAGCAATGGACCAATAATATCTATGGCCATCTTGTCAAACGGTCTTACTGAGATATCGCAAGCCTGAATAGGCGCCGTGTGAAAAGCTCCACGTGCTTTCACTTCTTGGCATGTAGTACAGGAACATACATACTGCGAAATATCTCTTGACACTCCTGGCCAAAAGAATGAAGACAGTACTCGAGATCGTGTTCGAGTATATCCCATATGTCCAGCACAATGTGAGTCATGTGCATGTTGAAGAATGTACCGTCTAAAAGTATACGGGACCATAACTTGTTGTTTCATTTGTGATTTGTCATGAAAACATCTAATCAATATGTCATTTTTAATAACAAACCAATGTTTGTTATTATTACCTGAGGATGGATTGTCAACTTTATCAACCAGCTTAAAAAATTTTTTTTAAAGATTTATCCTCTTTTTGTTTGGTTGCAAATGTTTCCCTGTCAATAGGTGAATTGACTACAAACTCCTCTTGGTTGTCTGCATCCATTTTATTATCACCGACTTTCTCCATGAGTTGAGTCTGCGCTCTAGTCGTCACGGCGTTTCCAGTGCATAGGTTATGTTTCTCCCATTCTATGATCTCATCTGGAGTACAATCTTTACTACCGTGTATACGACCCACCATCAGATCAGCTATAGGCTTTTTTAGCATACATACTTTTACATTCCCTGTGAAAAAGGGTGTTCTAATATGAACAATAGCTGTGGGGTAAAACTCAATAGTTCCACCAAATGTCATGCAGCGTACATATTCTCCTGTCGCACAGCTAGGATGTACCAGCGACTGACGTATACCAATCGTTGTGGATCCTGAATCCCTCAGTACTGAGACGACGGATCCATTAACTAATCCCCTGTTAAAAATTAGTAAGCCTGTTCCATCGTTGACTGCAAGACCTACCTCTGGTGTAATATGTCCGCAGTTAAGCACTGTTTCTTTCGCCTTCTGAAAAATAAGATTGCATTGTTGGCAACTATTTGCCACATTATAATTAATAGCAAAACATGCAGCAGAAGACTGTGTTGTATTATTGTCAAGTGGGACCTGAGCTATAGGGGTAGTATTATTTGTAACTGCCGCCCCAGTATTATGGTTGTAATGAGATGATCCCCGAGAATGAGATCGATTCCGAGTATAATTGTTAGAATTATCTCGTCGTCCTCTATAGTAACTATTATCTCGATGTCTCGAGCCATGATTATTACCATTCCAGTTATTGTTATTATTGGGAGTATGTGATCGATTCTAATTAGTGTTATGTTGACCATTGTGGTAGTTTGTTTGAGGTGAATAATTTCTATCTCGTGATCTACCTCTGTTGAACTCATTTTTATTGTTGAAATCATTATTATGTCCCTTCTGAAAGTTAACATTGTGATTTCTTTGGAACCTACTTCTGTCTACACTGTGATGTCTTTCTTTGTTATTATGATTGTAGGCCATATTAGACGCCACAGGTAGAGGTTCTCTTAATGAGGAGTTAGAAATGGTTGCATTCGGATGTGCCGAACAGTAGTTTAAAGAAATTTTTTCTAACTCGTCGATAGTACCTGGTTTACGCTCCTACAAATATGCAAAAAATGGCTGGCTAACCGAAGATAATACCTTATCCCGTAGTAGTAAATCAACTAATTTGTCGTATGATTTGTTGACTTCTGCCAGTTCAACCCATCTATTAAATGTATTGCATATGTTCGCAATGAATCCTGCAAAATCTTTTGGAGATTCAGGTAAAATTCCCTTAAATTTCAACCTACAGTGTTCCTCGTCCAGGTGAAACCTTCGTAAAAGCAAGGACTTAATAGCACCGTAGTTATTTGCTATTGATGGGTCAGCATTTTGAGAAGCCGTCAATGGTTCTCCAACCAAGAATTCATTTAACTTGAGTACCCATGACTCTTCAGGCAAATGATTTGTTTTGCAAGTCTGTTCAAAACGTGACAGGAACGATGAAAGGTCGTCCACGTTTAAGTTGAGAGTGGGTAATTTAAAGTTGTAGAAATGTTTTGTTTGGCTGGATGATGATCCATTTTGTGCGTTATTATTCTGGTTTGCATCAACACTTTGTGCTTATAATCTTGCTGTCTCCAATTTAATACGCGCCAATTCCATTTCTTGTTGTAAAATAATTTCCTCTCGTTTCAATTTATTCTCTTCTTCGTGTTTGGTAATTGCTCTTTGCTCTTCTCTTTCACGTTGAGCAATCTCTCTTAATCTATTTTCCTTGGCAATTTGCTTCATCTCACGTTCCTCCTCCTCTTTCTTTAATGCAGCCTTTTGTTCCTCTTCCTCTTTCTTTAATGCAGCCTTTTTCTCTGCTTCTTTTCTTTCACGTTCCTCCATTTCTGCTTTATGTTTTTCCAGTTCTGCCTCAGCAAACTGACGAAGTTCTTGAGATTTATAACCATATTCCTTACCAATTTTAACGAAATGGTCTATAGTAAGCATTTTGACTTTTATCTGGTAAGTAATTATTGGTAATTACTGATTAAAATAGTCAATAGTAGCTTCAGAGTAATTATTATACTTACTCAACTTAGGAATATTCAATATAGATAATCACAATAGTACTGAACTCTTATGTCTATGTTCAACCAATAGACAATATTTTGTAACAATATTGTATCTAAGTACTAACTATATCATAAATAGTTATGATATCTGTTAACTATAATGTAATTACATCACACAATTAATCTCAATATCCAATGATGTTGGGTATGATTCCTAGTAATTATATTGTTCAATGTACTAAGTCACTCTCTTAGTACTAGAAAAGTATATTAAATAATATACAATGGGTCTATTACCTCAAAGGTAGACTATAAGATTATTTTATTTGGTCAATATATATATATTATATTATTATGCCCTAGGCATCTCTTATAAATTGCAGTGCTAATTTCTTGGACTATCACTGCATAATTATGCAATGTCCCATATTAACCTTAAATGTCAGAAAAAATTAATTAAATTAAATTACAAGTGTATTATTGAATATAATGTTATATTATTAATGTAGTATATAATATATATCATGAGTACAAACAAAACAATGATGCAACTAAAGGGTACAAACAATGTCAAGACGCAAACAAGACATTTTCACAATTAAAAATGAATTTATGAACTAAATAAAACAAGCGGAAGTGTCACACGGAAAACGAAGGGTCAAAGATTGACCCGAGGTCAACTTAATATGCAAAGTACACAAAAAAAAATGACTGCAAAAAATGATGACATCACAGGACTCACAACGGACGAACATTTAACAATCATAAAATAAATTGATAGTAAGAGTAGACTGGACGAAATAGTTAACGAACATGATACAAAACTGAATAAAAATGTGAACTTAGTACAAATAAAATACACCAGTTATCTACGGAACGGCACAGCTAACACAAATCGTCAAACGACAGCAGATTTGGACAGATAGTCCAATGGCAAACCTCAATGGGGCTTCCAAAAGTGCAATCGTTTAACTGCCTTAAGAAACGACCGAAATCAATTCAGGCATCGTGAGAGCCACAGAATCTAATTTCGGTTCATCCTCCCTACCGATGCACTAATTAACAACACATTAAGACAACAAAAGTACATTAAACATAGGTAAAAACATGCCGATGTAGGCAGAGGGCATGGACTCAGTTAGCACTGTCACGTTAACGACAATAGTTATTGAGCTAAACTTATCTTTATTTGCTGTTTCACTTGATGCTCGTTGTCGTCGACGGCTAGGCCTGTGCCTTTGACTGTCTGCTCCTGTAGTCCATATCGTGTGTTTGCTTCAATGGCTCATATTTCCCCTGGTTAGACTTAGAAACGGCTTTAGTTTCTCCGACAGTTCACCTACACGACTTTCGGTGACGTCACGTTGTTAGGCATTATAATGAGTACTGCGTCATCTTCGACTGGATCATGTGATCGAAAATTGATCGTAAATATTTGTGGTTAACATGTGCGTAAGGAACAGAAGTTTGTTTCTTTTTTTCTGTCGTTCCCCGCATTCGGCCGCCACTTTTGTTGAAGGACTTTCGTGTGTGGTTACTGGTTGTGTTGCTTGAATTCTGATCGTGCTAATATTCGTACGCGAATGGGGTGAACCACACATTTGGTTTGTCGTAATGCCTGAACTTGGCATCAAGATGTAAACAACTGTTCATCTTATTAACTCAGCAACTTGATATAAAATACATAATTCATAATGGTTGAATGGTGTAACGTGATTCAACGAATAATGCCTCCGGTTCGAGTCCTTCACAATTTAATATGGATTACACACATACATAAACAGTTCAATTCACACATGAGGTACATGCATCAATCAATCAATAGCGTAGACTGCTGTTTTACATGTCAATGTCCGTTAAGGATACAATGCAGTAATTGTCGTCAGAACATCACAGCTATATGCACGCGCAGATAGAATGGCTACCTGCCGACAGTGAGACTGTGAGTCTAATTACTTCGTATAAAGTAGACGATTATCTTTCTCCTTCCAAGGATTTAGTTAATCACTAACCTCCATAAGTTTCCTCTCATGTAGAGTTCTAGGACTGACCCTGGTCCATCATAAATGCACATATAAATGGCTATATCATGCCATTGAATTGGAAGGTTAACAAAACGCAGCTATTCAGCTTGGCGGTCAAGTAACAAAGGGTAGCGTTTCCTAGTTACCGACTGTGACCCAAACAACGCTATACACGTCATAATCGATCGTGTATGGAGCGTTCAATAATTGAAACATCTATCGCAATATATTAAATGTCTTAACCTTTACATTTGCACGTCCGCTAACCTTTAGCAGACGGCGTTAATATCATATACCGTAACAGTGTGGCATGGCCACTTATCCAAAGTGTTTTAACGATGTGATATAGCCACTCAAGTGTGATAGTGCATAACTAGAAAGTTATATTTAAAGCAGCAATAAAGAATGTATAAGGATCCTTGAGTCTGAAAATATAAGACGGCAATATTAGCTGCAATAATTGATGATTAACGTAAGTCGTGATAATGAGAAAATGCAGTTAGAATATGTAGGGCTGATTAAGCCTGGCTTTGAATGCCAAAGTAAATTAATATATTAGACAGTGTATCTAAAAGAACTAGCAGAACGTTTAATTCTGTATAAATATAAGAATTATGCCAAACAGTTTTGGTTGAAATATAATCGAACGTTAATTATAACAATGTATCGGACATGCAATGTCTGTGGAAATATAAACTCTACGCTATAATATATCCAGTGCTCTTGATGTGAACTATATTAAGTAATGCCTTTGGTTCATGATGTAAGAATGAATCCTTATTAAATTATTATGTCATCAAAAACTGGTCTTATTCAGTAACGTATTCAAGGTTCCAGTTATGACTAGTTTATGAAGAATGACCATTGACCTTCAAAATGAATACACACGCTATCACACTGGCAATATGAAATCAAAACGATATAACACGGTCGTTCAAATATATATGAACTTTTATTGAAAACACGTTTAAAAGGCGATTACTTAAAAGAAGTATCAAAAGAATCCAGGGTTGTAATCAAGATCGATACCGGGTGGAACACAGAACAGACGATCAAATAAGTGTACGAAACATAATACAAGATTAACCCATTCAAATAGAAGAACGCCCGCAACACTGACTAGTCGTGCGGGAAACCTGACAGCAGAGCAACCCCAGACTCCGACGGGAGTAGTAATGAGTGATGATTACATCAAATGTGCCTTTTTAATTGTAATTCAGGCAAATCATTATTCACTCACTCCAGACGCAATTTCCTAGATAACACCCAGATGGATATTGGTGAATTTTCATCATATTCCCTGAGTTGCACTGTGTGCCCTGGAATTTAATTTTTCTGAGAGGTTAACATTGGTGGGTGGAGCGCATGACGATGGGCCTGTTAGTTTGCGGGGAACAAATGTACTCAGCAAGCATTGTGATGAAAGTACTGAGATTCTGTCTTTCAAATGGCCCATTTCTTTTTCTCCTTGCAATTTGTTCACTATTTCTAGGAGGGATTACAGATAATCCTTCTCCATGTTTCTTCTCCTTCTATTATTTACGTTTTTTCAGAGTGAGATAACGGTGGAGTTTTATCTCATCCGCTTTATGTTTCTTCTTTATGTGTTTAGAGTGTGTGTGTGGGGAATTGTTGCAGTAGTGTTCTAGATTAAGACTATGGAGCCTTGATCAGATTTGCACCAGTTTGTTTTTCTTTTAAAGATATGACAGGCGGCTAGACGCATTTTTCGGGATTTTATATATAAATATATTTTGGCCATTTTTGCTTCATTGCCAGTAGAGGGCAGAGCTTAATCCCGTTTCTTTGTCTAGCAGTACCGGTTGCATCAGAATTGTTTACAGTTCTGATTGGCTGAGATATAACGGCATTTGAAATCATTGGGCTAGGAATCGAAGCCGCGTATATGACGTCACGAGGTCACCGTGCTGTTAGATGATGATAAATAGGCTCGTATTGCAAATTTTCGTCCTCTTAATGTAATTGCCAGCCGCGTGCCTGAGTCAAATTGTCGATTGCCTTTCAGTGGGAAAATTCGAGATTTGGTAAGCATAATTTTTGCGTGGGACTTTATTTAATTTTTCTAGGCCTAGGCCGATCAGTTCAGTTTCTTTGGGCAGTTTAATGTTAATTCTTAACGCCATAGCCATCAATTCAATCTTAGTGATAGACTTGAGAAACTTTAGAGGTTCATTTATTTCCCTATTGAAGGAATAGCGGTATTGAGATGTCACCGGCGTGCTTTGTATTATTGCAAAGTAGGTCGGGAGAGAAACCCGCATCTCTGTTTTATGAATTTACAGAGTGACGGGAGCGTGTGTATTTGTGATTTTATTAAGAATGTAATGCTGCTAGTTATTTATATAGTTACACATCTATCTGTGGACGGGAGTGAAAGAGGTGTAATTTGTAAGCACGTGCGTGGGTTACGGAATAGTTATTCGAGACGATGTTCAGAGGGGTGAGGGGGAGAGAAGCACGTGGGTGCTATCATTATGAGTATGTACGCAGGAGCACGTGGTGGTAGAATTGTAATCACGTGTTTGTAACTACGGGGTTTTCAAATTGATAACCTGGGGTTATGTATAACTTCTAGGCAGTATGCTAGCATTTAACAGGGTTATACGTTATTAATTATGTATTATGGTTCTGAGTAAGAAGACGGAGATGTAATTATTTCTTTTAAAAAGAGAATAATATTTGTATTATCATTTTGATGTGATTATTGACGGGAATTTTAGGAATTCCTAGAGAGGTCTAGTTATTTTGTGTTAAGCATTTTGCTGCATTCAGTGTCAGCGAGAAGTGGGCCAAAGTATTTTAGACAGCTCGTCCTCAGTGAAAAACTGTTGTGATTGTAACCAGCCAGGCAGAACCCTAGGTCTGAGGGTTGTATTATCGGGGTCGGTAATGTTTACTTTGGGCTCAGGTAGAGAAGGGAGCTGAGTGGGAGAGAGGGCTGTGTTGGCCTGATTATGGTTGTATGGAGGTGCATAACGGGAACAGACAGTAGGGGAGTTGTTTGTTATTAGAAATATATTATTACTGTGTGTTTAGCTGTTGTTTTGTTTTTTTTGTCTAAACAGCAGGTACCGGCTTTTGTGGGGAAGAGCAGAATTTTTGATACCACAAAATTTCTCCCACGGCAAAGTTGTGGCATTCGCCGACACGCAAAGTCGTGCGTTAATTGCCAGTGGCGGACGGAGCGAAAGAAAATACGTTTTCCCAAGGCAGGGAAGACATTCTCCAGTTGAAAGGGATTTTGGTGGAAAATCCGGAGCTCTGATGCTCAATCTTCTTACACCAGCAAATCGGCAAGTTGCCAGCGTGGTTGTAAATTTATTTCGATTCGTCCTGGCCATAATAACGCCGAAGGCCTGAACCTAGAGTAGGGAGCGGGCAGGTAAACCCAGAGTGGTAGCAGCAAAACCAGCTACCAAATCGTAGTTTTTCCAGAAGCCAGTGGTGAAACCTAGTCGTCAATTGCAAGAATTGTGGGGAGCAACAGGGTCAAAATCCTCTCTACAGATGTTAGAGCAGAGGACAGCTGCTGAAGTGTAGTCTACAGGTAGTAGACCAGAAAGACAGAACTGAGACATAGTTTTGTGAAGATCATAGCAGAGAACAGCTGTTGAAGTGTAGAGGTGCAGTTAGCTGTGTAGCAGTGGTCAGGAGATTTTCAGGATAGGTTGTGTAGAAACGAAGTCTGTGCAGAGTTGGTGTGGACACTTCATAGTAGATCCAGCTGATTGTGTACTTAGAGTTTATATTAGAGTTTAGAATAGCTAGTTTGGAGTGGAGGCTCGGCATCTGAGACCCCACCCAGTGCAGTGTAGTTTATTTCATTTAATCTTACCTTCTCTCTCCATACTGGTGAAACTTGTGGGTGAAGGGTTGGGTTTTGATGATACCACATTTGTAATTTTTCCTGAATTTGTTTGTTTTCAGGAGTGCTTACACTGCAATTTTATGTATTTGACATGTATATGAGTTTTGTTTATAGGTGTAAATAAAACTTGTAAATTAGAGCTGGAATCAGTCATTTCATTTACGTACAGTAGCTATCTGTTGTCTGTATCGTGGTATATGTGAATCATAATTGAACCTTATCCCCTTAGGGTAGTTAGAGGTGGTCGAGGCCATAGCAATTAAGACGTCCGAAGTGGCGAGAGAGAGTTAACTTCTGTTCTCAACCTCGGAGCCAATGGTCTCACTTTCACATTTGCACTGTCATTTTTCATCTGAATCTATCATTTCAGTCTTTCTTCTCACTAATGTCTTGTCACTATATGTAGACAGCCTTTAGTCCTAAATCCATTTCGTGACAAGCATTAGTTTCTTTCTATTTGTCCCAAGTTCGTGGTTACAAGCAACGGACGATTTGTGGTACTAACGCCGCTAGTGTGAGAGAAAAGCGTCCACCATAACCACCTACAGTGGAGAAGGCTTTCGTCATCACAGAGTTGATGAACCACAGTTGCATGACTCACTCATACAAGCTAAGTGCTAATTAAAAGGCACCAGCAAAAAGGACATTTCAGTTAAACTTAAGTATAAAGTTAAATTCCCACCTATGTCTCAATGATGAGAACTTTATATCTGTTGCTTGTGTGTTTCTGGTATTGGTGCGAATGTTGTTGTGGGCCGTTACATTACCAGACTGTTGGCATTTAACACTTCAATGGGTCCAAACTGTATGACCAAATCGAAGAGAAAGTAGTCGCTGGACTCGTAGAGTATAGTTTGCGACGAGATATCATTTAATGAGAACAGACTTGAATACGTTGACGAGGTGATACAGGCAATCATTATTTGTTATAATGGCAGGAAAAATACATAGTTAATACAAATGATCAACATGGATGTTGACCGATCTCTCTAACCGTCACCATCTCAAGGGCAACGGAAGCTCTGCTGTAACATGTCCGTAATATCTCAGTTTTTGTTACGAGGCAATTCATCTTGTATAATATTTCGGAGGTCTTCCATAAAACAATTAAGATCCGATATAGTTCCCAGCAGGAATTTGGGCGCACGAACAACACGCCATAGCTAGACGTGTTGAAGCTCTGCCAAAGACTTGCAAAGGAGAAGAGAGTATCTAAGGCGATACCTTAACGAGCCATTTCTGGCCAATTATTCATGCTCCAACTAGGGAGGTATATTAATGTATGTTGGTGTGTCTTCCCATGACTTGGGACCAAGACACATAATATTATTCATTTGAGACGTCTGTCCACGACAATGGATTTTCAGATCTGCCTCCAGTATGTTTGCTGGATAGCCATAAATCACTGCAACAAATCGCGTCATAACCGTTCAAGAATGGTGCACAGCCGTACGCAAATAATAAAACATACAATTACTTAGATGCGCTCAAATGTGCGTCTATAAAATACTAGACTCACATGTGAGGATCTCAAACATTTAGACCTAACCCCCGTTAAAATAACTTAACAGTATCCATCAAACTGCCATCAATGGTACCTATACCTTGTAGCGGTATGGCAGCTTGCGTACCCTGACAATGCCAGTAGGAGTTTTACTCCTGGTAGGTTCAACCAAGCTGGACTGGTCTGTGTGGGTAGGGGTCAGACAAAAGCTGGTACCCTGGTCCTCCAGGTTGGGGTTTTAGCATAAGGCTGACACCCCTGTCTGTGTAAAAAAAAAACAATGAAGTTACGGAAACAACAATAAATGAACAAACTTTGCTGCGGGATGGACATTCGGAGTCTGTGGCTCGTATGACTGTCAGTGGTGAAAGCCGAAAGGAAGCCACTGACATGAAAACGGATGTCCTGACCGCAAAACAGGATACAAGAATAGGTTTTTGGAATGTCAGGACAATGTACGAGACAGGTAAACTAAGACAGGTCACGGCAGAAATAAGAAACTATAGGTTACACATTCTAGGGATAAGCGAGAGCAGATGGACAGGGGCAGGAAAAGTTAAAACAGCAACAGGAGAAACAGTACTTTACTCTGGAAGAGAGGATGGACAGCACAATTAAGGCGTAGCCATTATTCTACAGAAAGGAATATAAAGGACATTACTGGAATGGAAACCCATCAACAACAGACTGATAAGATTAAGATTGAGAGGGAGATTCACGAACACTACAATAAAACAATGCTACGCACCAACGAATGATAGTGATGAGGAGGTCAAGGATGAATTCTATCAACAGCTGCAGAAAGAAAAGGAAGACACACCTAGATATGATCTTGTTATAGTAATGGGAGACCTCAATGCGAAAGTTGGTACACACAATACATATAATGAAAGAACAATGGGGAAATGCGGCAGCGGAACAGCAAACGAAAATGGGGATAAACTAACAAGTTTCTGTAGCATTAACAACCTGGTCATTGGAGGAACACTCTTCCCACATAAAGAAATTCAGAAATTAACATGGGAATCACCAAATGGTCGAGACAGAAACCAGATAGACCACATCATGGTTAACGGTAGATGGAGACATGCATTACAAGATGTGAAGGTAAGAAGAGGTGCAGATGTGGGAAGTGATCACCATTTAGTAGTAGCAAAACTGAAAGTGAAACTAAGAAGGGCTGCACCAACTGTAACTACACAGAAAAGGTTTGACATCAGCAAATTGAAGGACTCCCTTACCAGAAAAGCTTTTGCGGCCGACATAAAGAAACGATATCAATTTGCCAAAAGTCAGGAAAAGACATTGACTGATGATATAGACCAGAATTTCAACACCATTTCAACAATATACAAAGAAAGCAGCAAATCAGGCTTGGGATTCCAGGAAAGGAATAAGCAAGACTGGATAACACCAGAAACATTAAACACCATAACGATGAGAAAGGAAATGAAAAGAAAGAAAACAGAAGCGAAGTCCCCCAGGTTAAAGCAACTATATAGCGAACAGTACAGTCAGCTGGACAAGGAAGTTAAACGCCAAACCCGAGCCAACAAAAGGAATTTCCTAGACGATCTTGCAAGACAAGCAGAGGAGGCAGCACTGAGAAATGAACAAAGCACAGTATACAAAATAACTAAATTCATCAGCGGAAAACGAGGTGCAAACAATATTACATTAGTAAGAGATAAGCAAGGTAATCTCATCACGACAGCAGAGGGACAGGAAACAAGATGGGCAGAGCACTTCAGAGAAACTCTGAACAAGGAACCACCAGAGACACAATTGAATGTTCCTGAAGCGGAAAACGATCTAGATGTGAATACAGACATTCCACGCAAAAAAGAAATCATCACAGCAATCAAAGGGTTAAAGAACGGCAAAGCTCCTGGCCATGATAACTTAAATGCAGAACTATTTAAGACAGACCCTGAGCTAGCAGCAGAACTATTAGAACCACTATTTGCACAAGTCTGGAAAACGGGGACAACACCATCAGAGTGGAACAAAGGAATAATTGTCAAATTGCCCAAGAAGGGAGATCTTGCAGACTGCAATAATTGGAGAGGAATCACTCTTCTCTCAGTTCCCAGCAAAATACTAGGCAGGATAATTATACAGAGAATTTCAAAGGCAGTAGACCACAAACTGAGGAAAGAACAAGCAGGATTTAGAAAAAACAGGAGATGTGTAGATCATATATTCACTCAGGAACATTATAAAGCAGTGCTCAGAATGGCAAAGACAGCTTTACATTAATTTTGTTGATTTTGAAAAGGCTTTCGACAGCATACATAGGGACAGTTTATGGAAAATACTGAGGGCTTATGGAATTCCAAGCTGCATAGTGTCAATCATAAAAAGCCTGTATGCCAACTTTACGTGTAGTGTTGGGCAGAGCAACCTAACCTTTGAGGTGAAGACAGGAGTACGACAGGGATGCCCCTTATCAACCACTCTATTTTTAACAGTCATAGACTGGGTGATGCGCCAGACAACAGAGGGCAGTCCAAGAGGAATAAGATGGACAACATTTTCTACATTGGAAGATCTGGAATATGCAGATGACATTGCACTACTAGCACATTCACATCAACACATCCAGGAAAAAACGGATAGACTTAATAAGTTTAGCCAGCAGGTGGGCTTGAATATCAATTTAAAGAAGTCTGAGGTCATGACGCTCAATGTGAGCAACCCTGAGCCCATATCAGTAAGGAATCAGCAGTTGGTACAGACAGATACCTTCACATACCTAGGAAGCATAGTAACACCAGACGGCGGGGCAGGCAGAGACATCAATGTCAGAATGAATAAGGCAAGAACAGCCTTCTTTAGCCTAAACAACATCTGGAAGTCCTCCCAATACAGCACAAGCACAAAATTAAGATTATATCAGAGCTGTGTGCTTTCTGTGCTTCTCTATGGTGCGGAATGCTGAAGAGTTACAGAGAAGGAAATGTCGAAATTGTCCTCTTTTCACACAACATGCCTAAGAAAAATTTACCGAATCTTTTGGCCAAATACCATCACTAACCAAGATCTGCTTACTTGTAGCAAGCAAGAGGACATGCACACCATCATAGCTGGCAGACGCTGGAGCTGGGTTGGTCATGTCCTCAGAAGAGACCCCGATACCATCACAAGAACAGCTATGCTTTGGACCCCTGAAGGAAAACGAAAGAGAGGCCGACCAAAAACAACCTGGCGGAGGACTGTGGAGGCTGAGATGCAAAGAATGAACCAGAGTTGGGGCACTGTACGAAGGATGGCCACCGACCGAGCAAAGTGGAATCAATTTGTTGTTGCCCTACAAGACGCCACTAGGCGTGATGGCCACTGACTGCTTTGACGGTCGGCGGCTAAGGATCAAAGAAGAAGAAGAAGAATCCATCAAAATTCCACTAATCTTTCAATATTTATGTTAAGCTGTTAAAGACTCACACTGGGAGTCAAAAACTGCGAGCGAAAACGAAATAAATACGCTCGTCCAGGCGCTAGCCAGACACTATTGCGTAATTATGATATTACGTCTCTGCTTGCCCGTCAAAATTCGCTTGGGATTCTTTTCAAGAATCTCATCCTGCAAACTACGGTAGCAGGTAGACGCCAGACTAGCGGGCGCCGCAAAGTATAGCCACTCCCCTTGAAATTCGTTGAAGAATGTTTGTTCTCGGAAACGGTCCGTAAAAACGAAGACTTACATGCAGTATGTTTGTTTGTTGTTTGTTTATTTGAATCCCTGGGCGCGAGTTATTCACTCTTTTGCCCTTTAGGGGACGAGTTATTCACTCGTTCATACCCTTGAGCCAGTTATGGGAGGTGAGGTGTGGGCTTTGTTTCAACCCCAAGGGAGCATCCTAGACTCAGCGGTATGGTACACCAGGCCCATTTTGGCGTGCGTGCGATACCAAGAGGTTTGACACTCTCTACCCGGTGCAGGGGGGTTATATCTCCGAGACGAGACTGACACGAGCAATCAGTCACCGGCCATGGCACGAGCAGCCAGACAGCATAGTGTCGCGGTGGCGAAGCCACCGCCTCCACATGTCTGTCGAAGGTGGGCTTTCTTGCAACCCCAGGTAGCATCCTAGACTCAGAAGCATAATGCACCAGTCCCACTATGGAGTGTGTGCCATGTTCCGAGGTTTGATGGCTCTCTACCCTGCAAAGGGGGTTATATCTCCGGGACGATCGATCTTGGGCTTTGTTGCAACCCCAGGGAACCTCCCGTCGGGTAGCGAAGGTGCAATGCCACGAGACAAGAGGTTCTCTACCCTGCAAAAGGGGGTTATATCTCCGTGACAAGACATATCGAGGGGTAGGTGCAGCCGGCGCCGAGCCTCTACCACTGCCGAGCTGCATTACCAAGAAGAAACAAGCTCTGGCCCACCTGAACTGGGAGGACCCGGCAATCGGGACCTCACACAGTCTCGAAAGGACACGGCCCTATTCATTAATGGCGTAGCAGCGGCCGAGCCTCTACCACTGTCAAATTGCGTTATCCAGACGGACACAGACATAGCACTGCCTCTATTATACTGGGAGGGCCCGACAGCCGGGCCCACACACAGTCTTGAGAGGACAAAGATCGCTGGGAGGGATACGTGCAGTATAGGATGATCAGGCCTTTAGTTTGCATCAGATCGCACATTCTTACCTAAAATGTCTAAAAACATTCGTTTTGAAGGGTTGTAAAAACAGGTATAGCTCTTTAAAAGAATTAAAAATTCAATTTTTTTTTTTAATGAGATCATATACTGTACAGTATTTTAATTCACTCAGCGTGCCATTGAAAATCGTTCCACTGCCACGCTTGGCACGCGTCACAAAATATAATCAAGGGTCAATGATGTCACTGACCTACTTATTTCAAGTTTGCAGAGCTGTACGTAAATATATACACAGAAAGCGCTGCGTGGGTGTTTTCTTTGACATTTGTGCTCATATATAAAATAATTTGGACCGGAAGCGAAGGAAGGTCCCATCCCATAACCAATTTATTATTTTCATCCTTAGACGTTACATGAAAAAACTGCAGCGTATTTTATTTTACGCTGTACAACCCAATGCCTAGTATCCTGGCTTTTGGCTGGGATCATGTGTCTACACACGGGAAACAGTAGTGACATTCATGTCATGAGGTACCTAGTGTGAGAACACAGAGGATCACTACAATGACACATGTTGTCATTGGATCTTCTTGTGTTGGGACATGTGGTCTTGACCAGGGCTGGGTATGGGTGGGGCAAATGCAACCTCATGCGAGGAAAAAATATGCAACCTCATGCGAGGAATTAAAAAAAAAAAAAAATTTTACGCTGTACAACCCAATGCCTAGAATCCGGCTTTTGGCTGGGATCATGTGTCTAGACACAGGGACCGGTACAGTGACATTTATGTCATGAGGTCCTTTGTGTAAGAACATAGAAGACCACTACAATGACACATGGTGTCATTGGGTCTTCGTGTGTTGGGACATGTGGTCTTGACCAGGGCCGGGTTTGGGGCGGGGACAATGCGACCTCATGCGAGGAAAAAATATGCGACCTCAAGCGAGGAAAAAAAAAAAAAAAAAAAAAAAAACTTAGACGTTACATGTATCTTTTGTCTCATTTATAAATAATATCTTATGTTAATTATTTCATAAATGTAATATGATTTACAAACAAGAGACAAGCATTTCATTACTTCATCACATAGCATTTCATTACTTCATCATAGACTGAAGATTTAACTAAATCTTTTGAAGACAAAAATTATATATCACATTAACATATGTATCTTTTTTTCTCATTTATAAAATATCTTACATTAATTATTTCATAAATGTAATAAGACTTACAAAAGAGACAAGCATTTCATTACTTCATCACATATTTCATTACTTCATCATAGACTGAAGATTTAACTAAATCTTTTGAAGACAAAAGTTATAATGTATCTTTTTTCTCTTTTATTATAGGGTTAGTATGGTTAGGGGTCTCACAATCGTCAATTTACCCATACATAAAGAAAAAGTTTTGGGATCCTCTGAAGCACAGTTCTCAGTGACTGTGTTTCATTGCGTTGCTAAAATTATGTATTGATAAATTGATTGGTTATAATATCTTACGTTAATTATTTCATAAATGTAAAATAAGACTAGAGCTTCTCACAATCGTCAATTTACCCATACATAAAGAAAAAGTTTTGGGATCCTCTGAAGCACAGTTCTCAGTGACTGTTTCATTGCGTTGCTGAAATTATGTATTGATAAATTGATTGAGCCCACATACGTTTTCGTTTTGGCTTTTCAGGTTTCTGCTCTTTTCCTCCTAGGGGAACCTTCGAGGTTTTCTCTTCATTTCAGCTTAGGATTTATAGCTTTGCATAAAGACAAATCTTAAAAAAAAAACGATCGAAATGGAAGGAGAAACGCATTAAAGTTACATACCTATTTTATCTGACTTCACCTATACTTCGCCTATATAGGATGTCCAACAGGTACCCTTTTCAAAAAATTTATTCTCGGCCCCATGATGTGGTACGAGGATGCTTTCTATCACAAAAGTAAGAATCTCTGCAAGTTTTTAAGCATGTCTTACAAAGACTCTCAGCTCCACCAGATCTTGAGGCAATGGTGGGACAAAGCTGTCGGACACAGAAAGAAAATATTCAGTGGTGGAGCAGGAATTATTTATTGGCCGTCGATTGGGCCATCAAGAAACTCGAAAAATACTTGCTGGGAGCACCGTTTATTATTCAGACTGATCAGAAGTCTGTCGCAGCTCTGAAACGTGTTAATCATAGGAACACTAAGCTCGCACGCTTTTCCATATTATTACAACCCTTCCAGTTTGAAATCCAGGCAATACCTGGATCAACTAATGTTGTAGCGGATGCTCTTTCGAGATGTACACCATCTAGATCTGATGTTTGAACTTACTTATTTATTGCTGCAAAACGTTTGAAAGATTCCTTACTGCTTATGAACAGTCAGACAAGACTTTATTGCTTGACATTTGCTCATGTTTGATGGTCCGGATAATTTTTTCAATGACATATTCGTTGACTGTTATGAGGAGATCTACCGGAATTTGCTGATCAAGCTTTCATTGAACTGCCATGTTTCAGGAATACACCTCATTCATATATTCAAATTGCATGCCAGGATTGCACTGAGTTGGACCAGAACTTTATGAACTACATACAGATTTTGATATAGATATTGACTTTCTTGAAAATAACACTACTTTTTTGTCGTGACTTTAGTAGTGTGTGACTGGTGATTATATATATATATTCCACTGTGTACAGACTTTACAGCGTAATAAGTGTTACTTTATCATATCTTTTTTTTTCCCTCCAGTTTAATATTTTTACTTAGCAAAATATCCTTTATTTTCATTGTCCGATTGTTCTTTTTTGCTTTATCAAATATTATATTTTGCTTAGCAGACATAGAAGTTTGTTTTATACTGTTACATGGAGCAACCGGGTTGCAGGGTGGTTACGGCACTTGTTTCTTGAGGCAAAGGGGCCGGCGTTGACGCCAGGTTCTGTCATACTCCAGTGCGCTTGAGTTGGGAAAGGCAAAGGCAGCGACGAACTGGTCACCTCACCACATAAAGCTGAGACCTAGTATCTGGGAGGACTCCATCAGCAGTATCTGCGATGAGACAATATTTGCCTTGTTTTACTGTGTTACAAAATAGATAACATTTTCATTTATTTTCAATCTACTGTTCTAATTTAGAATCCTTCAGATTGTCTGCCAGGTTTGTTCATAGAATTCCCTGTCTTTATATTGTTAGTGCATCCCCATCAAAAACGTTTCATCTCTGAATGTATCTGAAAAATATTGTCTTTTATATTAATTCTATTGCCTTTGCTTTAACAAGGTTTTTATAGTGTTTTGCTTTTACATTGAGACTTTCTTAATTATCTCTTAATTCACTGGTTCTCTGAAGGAAGGAAGGATCCCGTTTACATGCCCATTGAGGCATATTGGGAATATGGTGTTAGGCCCATATTTTCTCGACCATCGGCACACTAGGGGTGATGTGGTCAGCATCACTCCGGCCGCCTTAACCTTCCTAGAGTTGCTCTGGTACCCAATTCTTGAGGCTGAGTCGACTCCTGAGCCGTTTGCAGTCTAAAAAAATCCCACCTCAACTTGGGATTGAACCATGGACCACCGAGCTAGGAAGCCAGTGCACTACCCACTGTGCTACCGTGGCTCCAGTTCTCTGAAGAGTCAAAGGAAAAAAAACATGGAGGTTGGCAGCCTGACCATGTAAAACTAATTGCCACAGAAACCACTGCTGCAAGATCATGTGACTGCTTGGTGCAGGCTTCCTGCAAGGTGACCAGTTGTAGTGGTGGCTCCTTGTCCTATAATGAGTGCACAAGAAAATGATGATGATGAATGAAACCACTTCTTTGAAGCTGTCATACAGTTTAACTATATTTGTCTTTTTGTTACAGAGAGCCCAGGAGAGGGATGAGAGAAAGCAGGCAGCGAAAGAACGCAAGGAGGAAGAGGAAGACAGAAAGTTACTTCAGAATATTCAAGTATGGAAGGCCCGTGGTGTTGTTTGTATTGCCCCTTTTCTAACTGTTTTGTAATTTGTCCACTTGAGCGTTGCTGTTTGTGATTTACTCAGATTTATTAGTGTAATAGCTCATTGATGTGAAAAGCAGATTACATCCAGACTGGCTGTTTGCTATCATTTAAAATGAAAGTTTTGTTAGAATCAAAATGCCATCTTGAACCAATGAAAGAGATCTTTATTTCATCAGGGAAAAGACATGAGCATCATTGCCTTGATACATTTCTGCCCTGAAATAATACAATTCTCAAAAAGTGTTTTCAATTTTAAACATTCTTAACTTCAGTAATAAGTATTTTATTTTAACATTGCATTCAGTAAAGTAACACACACACTTAGATGGAGAGAGAGGAAGCAACGAAGTAAACACTGAACCACAGTCATTAAATATTTCCCTTCAACATCACTGTGCCCAAGTTTGAACACTTCAGTTTTATTCCAGCATGAAAAGACATTTAGTCCAGAATAAGAATCTTCAACTCAAATGTCAAGACAATCCTACTATATGGCTGTGAAACATGGAGAGCAACAAAAATGACAAGCAAAAAAAGATAAGACTTTCATAAATGGGTATATAAGTATATAAACCAATAAAACGGTATTGAATCAGTGTTACGTACATTTATTACCTAAGGGGGTAGTCTTCGGTCCTGCCAAATGTACGCACCAGTCTTAATATAGTTATATTATTTGAGCGTTCGATTGATTCACGCACTGACGTGCACAATGCAGTGTGAGTTGCTTTGGACGCACGGGTAACCTAGTTTGGGGATTGTGACGTCATGTTTTGAACGGGGTAGTTCGGACCTTGTTGATGTCCGAGATATATTTCTTGGAAATTGCTGGCAAGTTTGAAGAAGCCATTATGTTATATTGATTCTACTGGTATTCATGATGAAACCTATAGTAGAAGTATCAAGTAAGTGTCGCCCCAGGTCATATCAAATATTTATTGAATTAAATTAAAGTATTAGGCTGCTCCTAGTTTGATCTAGCGGGAATTCATCATAGCATGTCATTCCTAGAATGGACAGACGGAGTCGTTAGCCCTTTTGTATTACCGTAGAGGGAGGATACCTACGAGTGAACGACGTTAATTGATTCGTATGCTTCACATGTTTTATATGCCGTATTTTGTCAATGCCAAAGTCGTGGCATGGATTTTGTGGAGAGGTTAGTTAAAACCCAAATACTAACCCAGATGTAGCTTCATGTTTACGCCATTGATAGTATGTTTTGAACCTACGTGGTAGGAAGGAAGTCTTGGATCAAGACAGTCTTTTGTTGGATGAATGCGGGATTCAGTGATATGGGAATACGTATTTAGTTGGATTGTCCTCAGACAAGGTCAACGGACATTTTTATCTTACTGTTTCAAACTTAGCATGAACATTACTGGATTCTTATTACGTGAATGTAAGGAAGGTGTTTGAAAGGGATCTACCGCTATACCTGACCACCATCATAGATGTACATAATTTTTGTCAGCGTATCATTACCATGCATCCATGTTGATTGTCTCCGTCAAGAACATTGTCTCGTATTGTCGAACGTATACTGTCAATAAATGATGTTAAACTGTACCACCCGCCTTACAGTTTGCTTCAGTTCACTTCAGTTCACAGCAGGCCTTGGTGGATGTGCCTGAAGTTATGCATCGTTATCTGTTGAACTAATTTTGACAGTTTAATTGGATTCGCATCTTATCAGCACGATCTTACCGTCATATGTAGAGACCCCTACAGAAAAGGTCCTAACAGTAATTGGTGGATACATAAAGAGAGTGCAACAGTAATTGGTATGCCAGTGTGTCTTGAATTACTCAGGATTCAACACGGGAACTACCTCACAAGTTCCACAATAGTCGCAAATACGTGGATTTTCTAACATTACATACTCCGGATAACGGCTACCAGAAGGTCAAGGTCGACAGTGAACCTCCACATCAAGTTCTACATGGTATGACTACGTTGGACCTCATCTTTTAGTCCTCATTACGTGCGAGCAGTACTCAAATACACAAGGCGAAGTATTTCGAAGTCTCAAACGTACATCTACGGAGACGAGGCACATTTTTTTTTTCTTGCACGCGAGATAAGTATTAACTTAGTATCGTTGTACGCTTTATTACGTTTAGCTGTGCCTCATGTGATTATGTCCACCTATATACTTTTCATGTTGCTTGTTCTGTGTTTTATATTCGTCATGGGAGGTAGGGAGGTTGATCTGACGAACGTGATCCATCTCGAAGCCAATTCGGGCTCTTCGTCAGACGTTCTGTAGGGCTCGTCTTGTAAGTTTCAATTGAGCGATAATTCCGGTACAAGGCTAGAAACCTTGCCGAAGTTCCGATCGCTAATTGTTCCTTATAATAGTATCTGTTTAGCTGTTTCGTCAAGTTTTAATTGTTGTTCTCGTAGTTAATTTTACTCGTATTTTAGTTTTATAATGAATTTTGTTTGTATTATGTGTCCTTCTAATCTTCCTGTCGTTCAGTTTTTTACAAAACCTATGTTTTTACACTGTGTTGTCAATTGTCTTGTGCATTATTGGATCATAGATGTCATCGTAAATTTTTACGACATTCTATTTTAGTTCCAATCCCTTGTTATGCCTCCTGATGAGGCAACAGCTTTTGCAGTTGTTGAACATGCCACGGCTCAGAGGTTTATGGTATCTCATGTACAGTATCTCATTAATCTAGGGAAATCCCGTGGTTTGTATAAAGAGAAGCTCAGAGAATTTGTAGAAGAAGAAAAAATTAAGAACCTACTCCAGGAAAAGGGTGTTGGCTACCCAACAGCTGTCTCTGTCACACACTCACTAGTCAACGGGTTCAAGCGCATGTTGGCTATTGCTGTTGAGACAGACTACACATTTAATGAAGCAGAAAGGATCAAGGATTTATTAAAGGAACAGAACATAAAAGTTTTGGATAAAAAAGTAGCAAATCTTGATTTGACTGATCAAGAGCTCAGGAATCTTCTATGTCAACAGGAGAAAGTGTCTCAGAAAAAACAGATAAATATTGAAAAATTACTCATAGAGAAACAAATGAAGTACGAACAAGGAAATGACACGGGAAGGACCAATTTTTTGGATGATATTGCTGAAGAGAGCAAAATAGAGGAATTGTCGGAACTCCTGGAAGATAAGGAGCTAGTGATTAATAATTTAAACAAGAGAGTAAGGACTCTTACATTACAGGCCGAGGTTACCAATACAAACTTCACGTCCTTACAATTGGAGCTAGAATATTCTAAGAAATTGTTGGTAGATGCATTGAAGCGGAATAATACAGATTTTAATGGCCAAATTCATGAGGAAGATTCTGTTTTTACTAAGAAGATTGATGAACTTATGACTAGTCATCATAGTGCTATCGAAGCACTCAAACTTGAACTTGGGCAGGAGAGAGCTAAGGCTTTAGATACTATCAAAACTCTCAAACAAGAAATTAGTAACCTTAAATTAGAAACTACTTCTCAGATAAAAAAATTGAGGTTGGATTTTAAAGATATAAAAATTAGAAAGGGAAATAATAAGAATGACAATATTTATAAGGGGAAACAATTCAAACAAACTGCTTCACTTATTGTTTCTTCGGGCCAATCTTCCAGATCAAAAGATTTTGGTAACAATAATTTTAAATATGATCAAGGAAATTATAATAAACAAAACTGGAGATCACGATCTCAGGGTCCACAAAACATACAAGGTTTTTGGAATAAGTCATTTAACCAACATCATAACGTTAATTATAATAATTATCGGACTCATCCAAATTTTAACTCAAGCAGAAAGGACAATAGTGGCAATTTTAATGCAAAGAATCAGAATCGATCGCGTCTAAGAGATAGACCGTCGAGTAAGACACGTAGACATTCTAATGTCGCTTTAATTGATACACAGGCTAACATTGAACAGGGTAAAGTAGCTGAAACTCACAATGCTATGTCTTGTTCTCTTGATTGTACCCAGGTGAAAGACTGTCCAGAATGCTCGACTCTTTTCCAGCCCAAGGCGATCACGACGCTGCGCTGCGGACAGGTTTTGCCAAGTCTCCCGGCTGTGTGTACGGCCATTTCAGCTACACACGATGGACCGGGATGCCTTCAATTAAATCATGGATATTTAAATGGCATTCCATGCTCTCTTTTATTTGATTCAGGCTGCAGTGCTGTGGGAGTGCGGAACTCTTTGGTCGACCCCGCCTGTGCAACTGGAGAGACCATCCAGTGTGTGACATTTAGTGGGACAGTGGAAACATTTCCCACAGCCATTATTGATTTAAATACACCATTTTTTTCAGGAAAAATCCACTCCTGTCTTCTTCCGAATCCAATTTCTGATGTCATCCTGGGTCGCATACATGATATAAAGGAATGTACCCCACAGCAAATTGCTGAATGGGAAAAGCAGCATATACAGGATGCCTATGCATTTAAGTCTATACCTAGAGTTGTGTCACATGCACATGCTATTAACATGTTGGGTAATGCTAATGTATCGGAATCTAGTAGTGAAAATGATTCCATGGTTCATTACGCCACTGTGGCTAATGCATTACAACCTTTACGACATGCTTCCATTCTTAAGAATGATATTAAGGTTTCAACGCAACCTGTGAAGACTAGTAAGTCATTCCGGGGGACATATACCTTCCCTCGACTTGATCAGCAGGCAACTGATCGTAAGAAAAAAGTTACGTTTGATAAAAAAGTAAAGGATGTTCCTAATAAAAATAATAGTTGTAACTCAGATAGGAAAATTAATACCAATAAGGTTGCCAGTAAGGTTTTAACTTTGCCCAGCAAGCAGGTGTCTACGACATGCCGTACACCTACACCTTTGTCTGGCATAAGTAATAATAATCAAGTACAAAAGTATGGTACATTTAAGAATAATCCTAAAGGTATAAATAATAAATATTATAACGTACCTAAGAGGACTAATGTTACCCATCAACCTTGTTCACATTCTTGTGACTACAGTACCACTTATATTGGTAGAGGTGCATCTTCTCGCACCATCCTTGTGCAAAATCTGCCTCAGCGTACTAGTTGGCAAGCACTAGGAGATTTTCTCAACCACACGGCAGACGTTAGGTTCGTGCGTCTGTTACCTCATACCAATAACAGGTATGGTGACGCCGTGGTTACTTTTAGGACCAATCGAGATGCTCGCATGGCTATCGAGCGGGACAATGGTGTGTATTTCCACCACCATTCTCTCCGATTACAATTGGTTCCTGATTCTGCGTCACGCAGATAGTAACCTACTATATTGGATTTTGATTTCACATTCTTTGATGACTCAGCCTATGCAGTCATCATCTCTTTCTTGTAATGGTTATTTGTTCTTTTTCTAGTTCTCATGAATTTTTTCAATGGAATTTTATGCCATTCGGATTAATGAATGCGCCAGCCACGCTGATGCGCTTTTGTCTCATCGTCCCGATGTCATTACTTATATAGATGACATCTGTCTTTTCAGTGACTCTTCTTCTTCTTCTTCTTCTTCTTCTTCCGTCCTTAGCCACCGACCGTCAAAGCAGTCAGTGGCCATTACGCCTAGTGGCGTCTTAGGGCAACAGCAGATAGGTTTTCTTTGCCATTGTTTCCCATCACGCCTATTGGCGTCTTTAGGGCAACGGCAAATCAATCCATTTGCTGTTGTTTCCGTAATCGAAGTGACTGGCTGATCAGCCCGTTGATTCAGTGACTCTTGGGATGAACATATTCATGGATTAAAAGCTTTACTTTCTACCTTACGGGATTATAACTTAACAGCGAAACCTTCAAAGGCTTTTGTCGGTTTTCATGACATCTCATTTCTGGGTCACCGCATAGGTCATGGTTTCATGTATACAGAAGACAGTAATGTCTCTAAAATTTTAAACATCTCAGCACCTAAGACAAAAAAACAAGTTAGGTCGCTTTTAGGACTAATACAGTTCTATTCAAAATTCATCCCTCATTTGTCTACTATAACTGCACCTTTTTCGTCTCTACTGAAGAAAGGCACATCTAATGTAATAAAGTGGTCGCAGGATCACCAAACGGCGTTAGACTATATAAAACAATTTTTTTCAAATGCACCTTTTTTGAGGTTGCCTAACAAAAATCTCACTGTTACGTACATTTATTACCTAAGGGGGTAGTCTTCGGTCCTGCCAAATGTACGCACCAGTCTTGATATAGTTATATTATTTGTGCGGTCGAATGATTCGCGCACTGACGTGCACGAAGCAGTGAGTGTTGCTTTGGGACGCACGGGTAACCTAGTTGAGTAGTTTCTGACATCATGATTTGAAGGGCAACATGGAACTTGTTTATGTCCATGATTGTTATATTATATTTGTATTCAATGGCATGTTTATGGAAAGCCATTTATTCTAGTGATCTGTATTGGTCTTCAGATCGAAACCAATAGCAGCAATGTCACGTAAGTTATCGCCCCACTTCTTATTTAAAGCTGTATTATAAGGCCGCTCTAATACTAGTCTAGCGGGAAGATGTTATTCCTAGAATGGATCTACAGAGTCGTTTGCCTTTAGGATTTGTATCGTAGAAGAAGGATTCCTACGAGTGGAAGAAGTTATTGATTACCTTATGCACATGTTTTAATATGCTGTTACAACAATGCCAGAAGCGTGGCATAGAATGGGAGAGGTTAGCCAACTGGAATCTCTAACCTGTTCGTATTATCGTGTATGACTTTGTTTGAAACTATATGCTATCTAACGTTATGTTTTGGAGAACGTATGGGATTGTGAAGTATGATATGGAAGATTTTATCCTGGAGTATGAATACGTTACCATGATAGACGTCCTTGAGAGAAGGTCAACGGACTTGAATGAGAAGAATATTATACGGTAACAGTTTTGTGATCCTTAGTCACTTGAGTCAGAGGACTTTATGGTAGAGAATCTTCAGGAACTTTAAAAGTAATTACCATTATGCTGATGTATGATCTTTGTGCGCCTGTGACGATGTTAGTCTTGTCCACTCCGTCTGTGTCATGTTGAATAAAATCGATGTACAGTTATCACCGACTTATGTACTGCCAGTACTTGCCCAGTTCACTACTTGTTGAAGTTCGTTGGAAGAATATTGTTGACATTCGTTCATTTTAACCATTCGCGTTTGAAGCTACCTCTTCACCAGTATAAACTGTACTCAACCATAAAACGAACTCAACAGTAATTGGTGCTCCAGTGTGTTTATGAAATCTAGAATTTCACAGGAAACGTACCCTATACAAGTATCAGCAATGGAAGATCTGAACTTTCAAGGCGACAACATCTTAGGATCATCTGAAGATCTGAACTTTCAAGGCGACAACATCTTGGGATCATCTCTTAGTCACTATTACGTGCGAGCTGTGGTCTAATACTCAGAACGAAGTATTTTATCCTCACACGTACATACACGGAGACGAGGCACATTGATTTTTTTACCTGCACGCGAGTTAAGTATAACGTGTTCTCCTTATACGCTTTATTACTTTTAGCTGTGCCTTCCGTGATATGTCCATATCTATATTTTACATGTTACATGTTATATGTGTTGTATTCTTCGTGCGAGGTTGGGAATGGCGACTTAGGACGGGAAAATACCAGTTTCACCACAGGTCCGTCTTAAGTGTTCTGTAGGACATTATTTTGCAGACTTCCCGCAGTGGAATGTTCCTATGCGTGAGCATAGAAGGATCTTTGGTCCACTGTGTCTGGTAGTCTGTGACACCTGACTGTTTTAGCTGTAGTGTCAAGTTTTAATCGTTGTTTTTGGTATTTATTTTACTTGTACCTTAGTTTCAGGATGTATTTTGTATGTGATTATTGTCCGTCTCACCTTTCCTGTCGTTCAGTTTTTTACAAAACCTATGTTTTTACACTGTGTTGTCTATTGTCTTGTTGATTATTTGATCGCAGTTATCATCGTAACTCTTTACGACATTCTATTTTTAGTTTCACATTTTTATTTTTATTGGATTTCTGCGACTGTTTTCTATCGTCTTTGATTATCGTGTCTTGTCGGTATTGTTTCTATTGTTTGTCACATTGTTCATTTCATGACATTTGATTACATAAATTTATTGATTAATAACATATTTAATAATTATATGATAACATTATACCGTTCTAAGGACAGGAACGAAGACCACTAGTTGTAGTAACACTTTTAAATAGTATTATTACATAATAATATTGAATAATGGCTACCTTAGACTATTTTATTAAGCAAGCTAAGGCGCTTAATATACCTCAGGAAGAGATTAGATCATTTGCTATGACAGAATATAAAGAATCTCAAAGGTTGGAATCTCAAAGATTGGATGCTGAAAAGTTACGTTTGGAAAATTTGAAATTTGAGGCAGATCAAAAACGGACTGAGGCTGAGGAAGATGAAAAGAAGAGGAAATTTATAGCTGAGGAAGAGGAGAAAAAAATGAGATTGGCCGCTGAATTAGAAGAGAAACGATTTCAGCGAGAGGCAGAACAGAAGCAAAGGGAGGCTGAAGAAAGACTTAAAATTGAAATTGAAAATAAACAAAATGAATTGGAAGTTAAACAAAAAGAAATGGAAGAGAGGAGATTAATAGCTGAACAAAATGTAAAACGACTTCAGCTTGAGATGGAAGAGAATGAAAAAAAAACGACAGCATGAACTGAAATTAGCAGAGTCAGAATATGAGAGACTTAGGTTAACTCAGGAAGCTAATTCTCAGAGAACTTTTGAAAGCCAAACTTCATCCAGACAGGATCATTTTAAGGAAATTCACCTTAAATTACCAAAATTTAATCCCCCGTCTGATGACGTGATATTCTTCCTAGATAGGTTTGAGGCCACTTGTGGGTCTTATAACGTGGATAAAGCGCTATACTGTACATATTTATCCAGATTACTTACAGGGGATGCATTAGCAGTTTATCATACCACCAGCATTGGTGAGAAAAATGACTATAATGCTCTTAGAGCAGCACTTCTGCAAAAAATTCCAAATGACAGAAGACGAATATCGTTTAAGATTTCATACATTACTACCTCAATCTAGCAGAAATTTCAATGATTTTCTGTCACAAATACGACTAACACTAGAAAGATGGATTGAATTATCCAAAATTGAAAAGTCATATGAAGGTCTCTTTGATTTACTGATGCGCGATAAGGTACTATCGTCTGTAAATCCTACATTTCTCGCATTTTTGCACGAACGGAAACCTTTATCAATGAAAAATTTAGAAGAACATGCAAAAAATTTTTGTACTGCTCACCCAAACATGGATCTAAGTAATGCACAGATTAAGAATGAATTGCCTGTTGCTTTTGCAGCACAACAAAACAATTTTTCACGCAATCGTTCTTTTAGTGCTGATAGGTATGTCAATAAGGGAAATAATTACAATGTTAACAATGATAACTTTTACAAAGGGAAGCAATTTCAACAATCTGCTCCATTTAATGTTTCTTGGAACCAAGCTCACAGATCGCGAGATTTTGGTAACAATAATTTTAAAAATAATCAAGGACATTATAATAGACAAAACTGGAGATCAAAATCTCAGGGTCCGCAAAACAGACAAGGTTCTTGGAATAAAAATTTTAAAGAACATCATAACTTTAATTATACAAATTATCGGACTCGTCCAAATTTTAACTCTAGCAGAAATGACAATTGTAGCAATTTTTATGACAAAAATCACAATCGATCGCGCCGACGAGATAGATCGTCGAGTAATACGGTTAGACATTCTAATGTCTCTTTAATTGATACACAGGCTAACATTGAACAGGGTAAAGTAGCTGAAACTCACAATGCTATGTCTTGTTCTCTTGATTGTACCCAGGTGAAAGACTGTCCAGAATGCTCGACTCTTTTCCAGCCCAAGGCGATCACGACGCTGCGTTGCGGTCATACTTTGCCTAGTCTACCTGCAGTCTGCATGGCCACTCCTGCGTCAGTACACCAGGGACAGGGCTCTCTTAAGTTTAACAGAGGATTTGTTAACAATATTTCATGCTCTCTTTTATTCGACTCAGGTTGTACCACTGTGGGCGTCCGGACTTCGCTGATCGACCCTAGTTGTGCGACGGGCAGGGTTGTGAAATGTGTGACGTTTGGCGGAACTGTGGAAACATTTCCCACAGCCATTATAACACTTCATACACCATTTTTTTCAGGACAGATCCAAGCTTGTCTTCTTCCAAATCCAATTTGTGATTTAATACTTGGTCGCATACATGGTATTAAAGAGTGTTCACCTCAACAAATTGCTGAATGGGAAGAGCGACATATTCAAACTGCAAATGCAGTAGTGACTAGAGCGCAAGCTACTAATATGTCGCATGATACACCTATTGAACCTACAGTTCATACCACTTGTGATGATGATGCTCCTATTTCACGGGAGTTGTTTGCTACATTGCAAAAGAATGATGATTCATTAAAAAAAATTTTTTCAGTATGTTAACAAAAAGAATACAAGCAACAAACTTGCAAAATCTAGACATGACTTTATACTTAAAAATGGGATTTTGGTTAGAGTAATACGGGAAAAGGATTCATCCTTATGTTATCAGATCTTAGTCCCATCCTCTATGAGATCTCGTATATTACGACATGCGCATGACTCGCAATGTGCGGGCCATATGGGTTTTTCGCGTACCAAATCCAGAGTGCTTTCGGCATTCTACTGGCCAGGCGTCCATAGGGACATCACTCTCTATTGTCGGTCCTGTTTGATATGTCAGGAAGTTAAGGTACGGGGTCCATTTCATGCGGCTCCTATTCAAGCTGCGGACATCCCGATTAGACCATTTGATAAAATGGCCATTGACATTATTGGTCCGATACTTCCATCTGCTAGAGGGCATACGCATATCCTTACGTGCATTGATATGTGCACTCGTTGGCCTGAGGCCATCCCTCTCAAGAACACTTCATCTGCCAGTGTAGCAGAGGCATTGATGTTAATCTTCTCACGCATTGGTTTTCCACGGAAAATCTTGTCGGATCATGGGGTTCAGTTCATTTCTGAATCCATGTCTCAAGTTATGAAGACATTAGGTATAGACAGATCTCTTAGTTCTATTTATCATCCGATGTCAAATGGGTTAATTGAGCGTCTCAATAGGACACTCAAGCAGTTGTTGGGTAAGATGACTCAAGACCATCCCCAAGACTGGGATCGGGTCCTACCCGCTTGTCTCTTTGCGTATCGCGAGGTACAAAATCAAGCAACGGGGTTTTCTCCATTCCAGCTTGTTTTTGGCATGCAACCACGCGGTCCTATGTCGTTAATCCACGACTTATTGGTTGACGAGAATATTGAAGAGGAAACTCAATCCTCTTATGAGTATGTCATCTCTCTGAGAAAGAGAATCATAGATGCTTGTAGACTAGCTACTGCATCATCTGAACAAGCCAAAGAAAAAGCTCGTCTATTTGCAAACAAGTATAGACGTCTTCGCCAGCTCATACCTGGTGATGAAGCTTTTGTCTTACTACCTACCTACGCATAACAATCGTCTTTTAATTACCTGGAGAGGTCCTTTCAGGATCATCTCAAGAATATCCGATGTCGACTACATCGTTGATGTTAATGGTAAACATAAAACCTTCCACATTAACATGTTGAAGGAGTATTACTCACGTCCTGATTATCTACAGTCAGTGTTTCAGGCAACTGACGATCCTACACCACCTATTCAACACTATTCTAGTTTGTCAGTCATCCAAGAAGAGGAATCTTCTTTCGATGATGTACAACTACCAATACCAGTTGTACCACTCCATTCCACTGAGAAATGGAATGATGTTACGATCTCATCTACTCTTTCGGCTGATCAACGTCAGCAAGTCTCTAATATTCTACACTCGTATGAGGATGTCCTCACTGACATCCCAGGTCATACGTCAGTCATCCAACATGACATTATTCTGACTGACGATACGCCTATTCGAGTTCGCCCATATCCTATTCCTTTACACTTTCGTGATAAGGTTGATAAGGAATTGGATGAGATGCTCCAATTAAATATAATTGAACCATCTTCATCTCCATATTCTTCTTCCATGGTAATCATTAGGAAGAAAGACAACAATATACGTCTTTGCGTAGATTACAGGAAATTAAACAAAGTTACAAAATTCGATGCGGAACCATTACCTCTTTTAGATGACTTATTGGAGAGATTATCTCATGCTACATTCTTTTCGAAATTTGACCTTTCAAAGGGATATTGGCAAGTGCCACTCACTCCTAAAGCAAAGCCATTCACCGCTTTCTCGACACCACGGGGTCTTTTTCAATGGAATTTTATGCCATTCGGGTTAATGAATGCGCCAGCTACCTTTGTACGCATGATGCGCCGCATATTGTCTCATCGTCCCGATGTCATTACTTATATAGATGACATCTGTCTTTTTCAGTGACTCTTGGGATGAACATATTCAGGGTTTAAAATCTTTACTTTCTACCTTACGGGATTATAACTTAACAGCGAAACCTTCAAAGGCTTTTGTCGGTTTTCATGACATCTCCTTTCTTGGTCACCGTATAGGTCGCGGTTTAATGTATACAGAAGACAGTAACGTCTCTAAAATTTTAAACATCTCAGCACCTAAGACAAAAAACAAGTGAGGTCGCTCTTAGGACTAATACAGTTCTATTCTAAATTCATCCCTCATTTGTCTACTATAACTGCACCTCTTTCTTCGTTACTAAAAAAAGGCACATCTAATGTAATAAAGTGGTCGCAGGATCACCAAACGGCTTTAGACTATATAAAACAATTTTTTTCAAATAAGCCTTTTTTAAGGTTGCCTAACAAAGATCTCACCTTTGTTCTTCGCAGTGATGCTTCTTCCTACGCTATTGCGGCAGTTTTGATGCAGGAATACGGAGGCACCTTATTTCCGGTTATGTACGTATCCAGAAAGCTCACGCCGAGCGAGACGAAATATTCCGTTCTGGATAAAGAGCTCCTTGCTCTTGTCTGGTCAATCACTAAACTGGATCGTTATCTCCTCGGATCACACTTTGTGGTGGAGTCTGACCAGAAAGCTCTTACCGCACTGAATACAGGGAACGTTAAGTCATCAAAGTCAGCGCGTTACGCTATAGCGCTTCAACCGTTCCATTTTGAGATACGAGCTATTCCTGGAGTGCAGAATGTGTTCGCAGACTGTCTTTCAAGATGCCCAAGTGAACGTGTCGAAACTAAACCACTTCCAGATGGTGAAACATCCTCACCGAAACATGAATAACTTTGTACATTGTTATTGATACTATATTAACGTTTTCTTAGTACGTGAACATTGGTACTACAGTAACTTTTTATTAATATGGCAACATTGTTAAGAGCTACAAATATACATTTGTTATTCCTATGGAACATATTACACTATATGGCGTGTGCGAGAATATATTTTATCTTGTATGGAACATTCAGTACATCGTCGCGTCTATTACTAACTAGTTACAACTGAACATTGACAATGAGTGATACTGGAATTATTTAGAATATATTGTTAACTAGTTATTTGTTAGTAATTAAGGAATATATAAATTAGATTAATTCAACTTAATCTATTTGATTGATTATAAATCACACATCTACTAACTTTATTAGTTTCTCGCAATACGTGTATTCACGTATCCCACTACATGATATCTCACTTTTAGATAACTAGTCAAACTTACTAGTGTTAGAAAATAGTAAGTGTGTTGCTTCTTAAAGTGTTTAATTATGCTTTGTTTCATTTTGCATGTTGTATTTTAAAATTTTCTGTTCTATTGATTCTCTTATCATTGATTATCATCAGTGTTGCTGTTCATTTTCATTTTGAAATCATATGTTTCAAATTTTTTTTTTTAAAACTTAGTTGAATTTTATTATCATCTTTTTTTTTTATGGTTTTCTTCATTTTCATTTTTCAACTTGTTTTACTTCGTATATTACCACATCGTTCCAAAGTAGGTCGATAGTGGATGTGTGCTTTAATGCATACTGTCATTTAGTTATATTGATTTCTTTTAATATTCTTTTCTTAATATAGTATAACTTTATGCATTTCATATCTTGTTGTAGTTTTTGACTCACCTCTCTCGAGTAATTAGTTCGAAAAAAATTAATAGAATTAATTTTTTTAAGGGGAGGTGATAAGGTAGCTGTTACGTACATTTATTACCTAAGGGGGTAGTCTTCGGTCCTGCCAAATGTACGCACCAGTCTTGATATAGTTATATTATTTGTGCGGTCGAATGATTCGCGCACTGACGTGCACGAAGCAGTGAGTGTTGCTTTGGGACGCACGGGTAACCTAGTTGAGTAGTTTCTGACGTCATGATTTGAAGGGCAACATGGAACTTGTTTATGTCCATGATTGTTATATTATATTTGTATTCAATGGCATGTTTATGGAAAGCCATTTATTCTAGTGATCTGTATTGGTCTTCAGATCGAAACCAATAGCAGCAATGTCACGTAAGTTATCGCCCCACTTCTTATTTAAAGCTGTATTATAAGGCCGCTCTAATACTAGTCTAGCGGGAAGATGTTATTCCTAGAATGGATCTACAGAGTCGTTTGCCTTTAGGATTTATATCGTAGAAGAAGGATTCCTACGAGTGGAAGAAGTTATTGATTTACCTTATGCACATGTTTTAATATGCTGTTACAACAATGCCAGAAGCGTGGCATAGAATGGGAGAGGTTAGCCAACTGGAATCTCTAACCTGTTCGTATTATCGTGTATGACTTTGTTTGAAACTATATGCTATCTAACGTTATGTTTTGGAGAACGTATGGGATTGTGAAGTATGATATGGAAGATTTTATCCTGGAGTATGAATACGTTACCATGATAGACGTCCTTGAGAGAAGGTCAACGGACTTGAATGAGAAGAATATTATACGGTAACAGTTTGTGATCCTTAGTCACTTGAGTCAGAGGACTTTATGGTAGAGAATCTTCAGGAACTTTAAAAGTAATTACCATTATGCTGATGTATGATCTTTGCGCCTGTGACGATGTTAGTCTTGTCCACTCCGTCTGTGTCATGTTGAATAAAATCGATGTACAGTTATCACCGACTTATGTACTGCCAGTACTTGCCCAGTTCACTACTTGTTGAAGTTCGTTGGAAGAATATTGTTGACATTCGTTCATTTTAACCATTCGCGTTTGAAGCTACCTCTTCACCAGTATAAACTGTACTCAACCATAAAACGAACTCAACACTCACTTTCATTCTTCGCAGTGATGCTTCTTCTTACGCTATTGCTGCAGTTTTGATGCAGGAATATAACGGCACCTTATTTCCGGTGATGTACGTGTCCAGAAAACTTACGGAGAGCGAACTCAAATACTCTGTTCTCGATAAGGAGCTCCTCGCATTAGTGTGGGCAATCACAAAACTGGAACGTTACCTTCTCGGTTCATACTTTGTGGTGGAATCTGATCAAAAAGCTCTTACCGCACTGAACACGAATAATGTTAAATCATTGAAGTCAGCGCGTTACGCTATAGCGCTTCAACCATTCAATTTTGAAATACGAGCTATTCCTGGAGTGAAGAATGTGTTCGCAGACTGTTTGTCGAGATGCCCAAGCGAACTTGTCGAAACTAAACCACTTCCAGATGTTGAAACATCCTCACCGATAACATGAATAACTTTGTACATTATCATTGATAGTACATCTATAAAGACTGGTTATATAACTGAAGTATTTGTATAAGTATAACTTTCATGATATACTTACTTATAGATTATAACATTACTTCTTGTGTAGTAACATTTTATTAGAACGGGAACAGTGGTATTAGAGTAACATTTTATTAGTACGTGAACATTGGTACTACAGTAACTTTTTATTCGTATGGAAACATTGTTAAGAGCGACAAATATACATTTGTTATTCCTATGGAACATATTACACTACATATCGTGTTCGGGAATATATTTATCGTGTATGGAACATTGAGAACATCGTCTCGTCGATTACTAACTAGTTGTAACTGAACATTGACATATTGATAGTGATATTGGAATTACTTAGAATATATTAGTAACTGGTTATTTGTTGGTAATTAAGAAATATATTAATTAGAATAATTCAATTTAATCTATTTAATTAATTATGGATCACACACATACTAACTTTTTAGTTGTCACGTAATACCTGCATTCACAGGTCTTAGTTATGATATCTCACTGTTAGATCACTAGTCAACCGTACTAGTGTTAGAAAACATTAAGGTTGTTGATTCTTAAAGTGTTTAATTTTGCATTGCTTCATTTTTGCACATTGTATTTTCAATTTTCTGGTTTATTGATTCTCTTGTCATTGATCATCATCAGTGTTGCTGTTCATTTTCATTTTTGAAAATCATATGTTTCAAATTTCTTTTTGAAAACTTAGTTGAATTTTATTATCATCTTTTTTTTAATGGTTTTTTTCATTTTTCATTTTCGAACTTGTTTTTACTTCGAATATTACCACATCGTTCCAAAGTAGGTCGATCGTGGATGTGTGCTTTAATGCATACTATCATTTAGTTATATTGATTTTGTTTAATATTCTTTTCTTAATATGGTATAACTTTATGCATTTCATATCTTGTTGTAGTTTTGACTCACCTCTCTCGGGTACTAAGTTCAAAAAAAATTAATAGAATTAATTTTTTTAAGGGGAGGTAATAAGGGAGCTGTTACGTACATTTATTACCTAAGGGGGTAGTCTTCGGTCCTGCCAAATGTACGCACCAGTCTTAATATAGTTATATTATTTGAGCGTTCGATTGATTCACGCACTGACGTGCACAATGCAGTGTGAGTTGCTTTGGACGCACGGGTAACCTAGTTTGGGGATTGTGACGTCATGTTTTGAACGGGGTAGTTCGGACCTTGTTGATGTCCGAGATATATTTCTTGGAAATTGCTGGCAAGTTTGAAGAAGCCATTATGTTATATTGATTCTACTGGTATTCATGATGAAACCTATAGTAGAAGTATCAAGTAAGTGTCGCCCCAGGTCATATCAAATATTTATTGAATTAAATTAAAGTATTAGGCTGCTCCTAGTTTGATCTAGCGGGAATTCATCATAGCATGTCATTCCTAGAATGGACAGACGGAGTCGTTAGCCCTTTTGTATTACCGTAGAGGGAGGATAATAATAATAATAATAGCCCCTTCAGTCATAACTGACTATGGGAATGCGCCCCTGAGGTGACAGCCCTCAGCTGCTTATTTTCCTGGTGCTCCTTTTGACGTTTTCTCCTCACCTCTGCTTCTTGTGTGAGCCTCTCTTCGCCCAATCTGAGGTGGCGTCGTAAATAGCATCGCCACTTAGTGCGATCGGCAGCTTCATCCTCCCATGTTGCTGGATCCATGTCCAGTGCCCTCATATCTCTCTTGCACACATCTTTGAACCTCAGCTGTGGTCGCCCAACTGTTCTCTTGCCATCTGCTAACTGTCCGTAGAAGATATCTTTTGGGATGCGACCATCATCCATGCGGCGAACATGGCCAAGCCAGCGAAGTCTGCGCTGTCTAAGAAGCGTATACATACTTTGAAGGCCAGCACGTGACAACACCTCGACATTTGTCACTTTATCTTTCCACGAGATGCCGAGGATGCGGCGTAGACACCGCAAATGGAAGGTATTGAGCCTTCTTTCTTGCTTAGCATAGGTCGTCCAGGTCTCGCTGCCATATAGGAGTGTGCTGGTGACGCAGGCATTATATATACCGCAGCTTTGGTCTTTATTGTGAGTTTAGAGTTTCCCCAAACACGCGATGTGAGGCGGGCAAAGGTAGCTGCAGCTTTGCCAATGCGGCTGTTGATTTCTGTATCCAGTGAGAGTTTGTCATTGATGGTAGACCCTAGGTATGTGAAGTGGTGCACCACTGCCAATTCATAGTTATCGATAGTGATAGCTGGTGCAGCACCCACATCCTGACTCAGCACATTCGTTTTCTTTAGACTTATTGTGAGGCCAAAGTCCTTGCATGCTTTAGTGAAGCGATTCATCAAGCTCTGAAGCTCCTGTTGGCTTTGAGTGACGACTGCAGCATCATCAGCGAACATCAAGTCTTTTATAGTGACCCTTCTGATTTTTGTTTTTGCCTTCAGCCTTGAAAGATTAAACAGACGGCCATCTGACCTAGTGTGAAGGCATATTCCTTCAGTTGCATCTCTGAATGCATGTTTCAAGAGTAAGGCAAAGGTTAGTTAAAACCCAAATACTAACCCAGATGTAGCTTCATGTTTACGCCATTGATAGTATGTTTTGAACCTACGTGGTAGGAAGGAAGTCTTGGATCAAGACAGTCTTTTGTTGGATGAATGCGGGATTCAGTGATATGGGAATACGTATTTAGTTGGATTGTCCTCAGACAAGGTCAACGGACATTTTTATCTTACTGTTTCAAACTTAGCATGAACATTACTGGATTCTTATTACGTGAATGTAAGGAAGGTGTTTGAAAGGGATCTACCGCTATACCTGACCACCATCATAGATGTACATAATTTTTGTCAACGTATCATTACCATGCATCCATGTTGATTGTCTCCGTCAAGAACATTGTCTCGTATTGTCGAACGTATACTGTCAATAAATGATGTTAAACTGTACCACCCGCCTTACAGTTTGCTTCAGTTCACTTCAGTTCACAGCAGGCCTTGGTGGATGTGCCTGAAGTTATGCATCGTTATCTGTTGAACTAATTTTGACAGTTTAATTGGATTCGCGTCTTATCAGCACGATCTTACCGTCATATGTAGAGACCCCTGCAGAAAAGGTCCTAACAGTAATTGGTGGATACATAAAGAGAGTGCAACAATCAGTTTTACAAATAACGGTTCACATGAAACAAGGGACGTTTCGGGTTTTGCTGCTCTCAAAGCGGATTTGATTATTCTGAGGGCAGAAAACAAATGTTCCACAGTGACTAGAGTGGGTGGTAATGCTATGACAGTCAAAGCAGCATCGTGAATGATCTAGAAATAGCAGGGTATTGCATTTTGAATCCTCAATTTAGATGTAAAGTCAAATTTCGTAACCTCTTTCATTGCTAGATAATGTAATGATAGAGCGAGATTTGAAGAACTCTTGTCTCTTCTAATTTATGCAGCAGAAGACTTGTTTTGTTTTTAACTCACTATTTAAAAAACCTCACGAGATATTTTTTTACTTCCGTTGTTTAAAATATACTATGTTAATAATAAACAACTACGTTGAAATGTTAATTATATTTTTTTTAAGACCCACTTTAAAAATTCACATTTTGAGACAATTTTAACAATGTGTATGATTCCACATTTTACTTGAAGTTTAAAAGAAAAAATGAATTTATGAGTGAGTTAGTGTAGGTTTTATACATTGACAAACCATGATCCAAGTATTTGTTGAGGAATTTGTATCATAATCTACAGTCTGCAGTAGTATGTGAACTTCTGATCTTGCATTATCACTTATGAATAGGGAATTTCAAAAACATGTTCACATATACAAAGTTTTTTTTTCTTTTTTTCTTTCAGAAACGAGGTATCCATGTTGCTAGCATGAAAGTGTCCAAGGAGACAAAATTAGACCCACTGCTCCTGACAGCTTTTGAATCTCACAATCCAACAGGGGCCAAAGTTCACTTAGATGATCAGGGAGTCATGCACTGGCCGGTTATATTCTTCTATCCTGAGTATGCTGAAACTGATTTTATTCATGCTTTCAGTGAGCAGAGCTGGTAAGCAGCGTCTGATTTCTATGTGACAGTGTGAATGTGTCTGGTCTACTGTGGAATCCTGCGTCACAGCAACCACTCTCAGTATATGCCACTTCACATTTATTTTCAGATTTTACAAAGTCTGTTACAGGATTGGCCTCTCGCTAAGTCCTGGGCTGAAAATGGTTAAGTGAGAATATCTGGATGTTTTTATTCAGATTGGTCGACTTCCAGTTTTTTTTTTTTTGTTGTTGCTTACGTTAAGATCAAACTTTCTGATCTTTTCTTTTTTTTCTTGTAAGAATATATTCTCTTGCAATTTTAGACTTTCAACCTTGAACAAGGATTATCATGGTGGGTTTAAATCAGTATAACTCCTACTAAATGTTTTTCATTCACTAGGTGTTGAAGAGGTAGGTTTGAGAAAACATAAACCAACTGTTATTACTGTAGGGTCATACACACAACACAGTTGAACATGGCAAGACTAATATCATCGAAAAGAAGCATCACAACCACTGCAATGTTTAGTTTTTTTTCTCTTGCCCGAGGAGTAGAATCTCTTATCTTTATTTTGTTTATTCCTGCCAGAAGTCTATCGACAATTGAGGGGGTAAGTGAGAGGTGCTTGGTGTCATTAAGTCTCTTGGGACAAAATTTGCCTAGTCTTCACCTCTATGGCTCGTCGAATACAAAAGAGGTTGTCAGTTGCTTATATATACATGTAGGATATGTAGTGATGGTAGTTGTTGCATAAGTGAGATCATTTCTCCGTCGTATTAGTCGATACTAATCACCTTCTTTAAAAAAAATGAAGACGTGGTAGTCTATAAAAGATTTTGTATATTTGTCAAAATGGATGCAAGCTAATTCAGTTTTCCCTCAGTACAGTTCAAAATTTTCCATTTATGTTAGGTCGCCTAGTCCTGTCTGCCTAGCTTTTGTACCTATTCGAAATGAAGGCTACGTTTTCTTTTCTTCTTTACGATGGGTACTTACGTGGCCCCCAAAATCAAAGAAATTGTCAAATGCGTAACAATATTCATCTTGTACAATAGTTTGGGCCAATTTGATGTCAAGCTTGATTTTGTTCTTTTTATGAAGGCCTGTAAATCCTTGCTTTTCGGCATAGAAAAGGGGTCATTCTACAACCTCATCATGTTAAATAAACTGCTGCTAAAACCACCAATGCGAGAGCACATAATTGCTTTGGTGCAGGCTTCCTGCAAAGGGACCAGTTTGCATAGAATAGAGGGATTGGAATGGTATGACAAGGTCGCCAATGTGGAACTGATGACAAGAACTAGAGAAATGCTAGTGGAACAAGAGATGAGAAGAAGATGCTGGAGATGGATAGGACACATATTGAGGAAAACTGTTGATAGCGTTACTAGGCAGTCCTTATTCTGGAATCCCCAGGGTAAAAGAAGCAGAGGTTGACTAAAAAATACACATAGAGAAGAGAACTGGAGACAGAACTGAAAAATGGTGAGGCAGACATGGAAAGACCTTGAGCTGATGCCACGGGACAGGTTGACTTGGCATGCCTTTGTGGAAGGACTGTGCTGCTTGGAAAGATAAAGGCTAAGGAATGAATGAATCCATACAAACAATTAACTCGATTCAGGGATATAAAAAAGTACAGACAGGGGTAGTAAGAGGAGGAAGAAATTCTGAGGAGCAACTCCAAAATACAAAGAAAGAACACATTAAAGGAGATAAAGAGAAATGTCTAGTAATGAGATTTTGGGGAGTATTTTCATTGCCGTAAGTACGTTGGAACCTGACGAAACATACAAGAAAAATGGTCTAACAGAATAAAAGCAATTAAGTGGACTCTGGGATATAGAGAGGAGTAGAGACTTAGGGGCTCCAAGAGGAGGAAGAACTTCTGAGGGGCAACTCCAATATACAAAGAAAGAATACATTAAAGGAGATAAAGAGAAGTATCTAGTATTGAGATTTTGGGGAGTATTTTCATTGCCTTAAGCATGTTGCAACCTGACAAGACCTGATGAAAGATGCATGAAAAATCTGTTTAACAGAGTACAGGACCATCCTACTGAATCTCCCTCCACGGTGGTAAACAAGAAAAATGGAAAGTAACAAAAGGACAAAGTTATTTATATTTAGCGATCCATGTACTTTAAATGTGATGTTTGTCTATGTGTAACTTATGAATATGAGCAGAAAACGATGGCGATGGATAGGACACACACTGAGGAAACCTGTGGATAGCATTACAAACCAGTCCTTGTTCTGGAGCCTCTGGGTAAGAGAGGCAGAGGTAGACCAAGAAGCGCACGGAGAAGAGAACTGGAGACAGAAGTGAGAATGATGAGTAAAACGTAGAAAGAGCTTGAGCTGATGGCATGCAAGAGGAAGACTTGGCTTGTTGAAGGCCTTTGCTCCCTGGGGAGCTAAAGGGTATTGGTTGATTGATGTGTAACTTACTGATTCACACTTTGACTCTTTATATTTGATGTAGTCATATTGGTCAACCTGCATAATGAGTTTTCTTAAATTGCTTCATTGTTTCGCTTGTTTTATTTCTGAATATCAGTTTTTATGACCACTTGGTGCACATGTTTGGGCCTGAAGTAGAGCCACCATCATGGGATTTGGAGCACAAGTACAAAGCAGATGATACTGAGGTAAGGTCATTTTGGATGTGCTTGTTAAGGAAAGTTTAGAGTACAGAGTAAGCATCCAGCAACTCATGGCCAGAACTGAAGAAGACAGTAATAACAGTTGCAGCCTTATGTTCCACAGTGAACAAAAAGTATAGATGATACTAAAAGCAAATTGACTGAGATGATTTGGCAGTGTGGAAGATACATAAAAGGATATATGTGGAAGAACATAAGCGGGAAGATTGAAACGTTTTTTTTCATGTTTTTTTTAAATTACCAAGCTACAAACAAAATGGGTCTTATTGACCCCAGTATTTTATATGTTTGGTTTGTGCTGAAAAATATCACAGAACGGGTTGTTTTACAGTAGATTGGGCAAATTCTGCAGCATTCTCCATGCAACTACTGTCTCATCTCCATTGATTTCCAACAGTTCAGGTCACTGAAGAAGTTTGAACTAGTAATTAGAAGTTTCCAGTCTGTTGCAGACAACTTCACAATTCTTTTATTTGGCTTATTTTTTTCTCTGAATAAACTGATATTGTAGTAATGAGATAATTTTTTGTCTTATTCATTTAAGGCTTTTTTTTTTTTTTTGAAGAAAGCTAAGATACAAACCAGCTACAGATTTCATAAATGGGTGCATCAATACCCTTTAGCTCCCCGAGGAGCATAGGCCTTCAACAAACACATGCCAAGTCTTCCTGTGCCATCCGCTTAAGTTCTTTCCATTTATTCCTTGTCGTTTTCAACTCTGTATCCAGTTCTCTTCTCCATGTGTTTTTTGGTCTACCTCTGCCTGTCTTTCCATGTGGATTCCAGAACAAGGACTGCCTTGTAATGCTATGAACAGATTTCCTCAGTGTGTGTTCTATCCATCACCAGCGTCTTCTTCTCAACTCTTGTTCCACTGGTTCTTGTCATCAATTCCACATTTGTGACTTTGTCATATCATTTCAGTCCTTCTATTCTACGCAAGCACCCGTTTATAAAAGTCGGTAGTTTTTTGGTTGTTGTTTTTTTTTTCTCAGAGCCATACAATAGGACTGACTTGACATTTGAGTTGAAGATTCTTATTTTCATGTTGGACTTGATTTCTCTTGTTCTCCATATGTTTCCCAATGCAATGAAAGCTCCTTTTGCTTTTTGTATTCTTATTTTGATATCATTGTCTGTCCCTCCAACTTTGTCTATATTACTGCCAAGGTGTGTGTACGATTCTACATCCTTTAGTGGTGTTTCTTCAAGTTCAACCTTGTTATCATTTCTTGCATTTATTCTCATAATCTTTATCTTTTCCCTGTGTATTTTCAGGCCCACTTGTTGTGACCTCTCATCGAGAATTTTCATTTTCTCTTGCATCTGATTATGGTTATGGGACAGAAGAGCCAAGTCATCTGCAGAATCCAGATCATCAAGCTGTTAAGTCAGATTCAACTGGATTCCATTTATGTTGTGTGATGTCGATGTTTTCATAATCCAATCTATTGTTAGTAAGAAAAGAAATGGAGACAAGAGGCATCCCTGTCTCACTCCTGTTCTAATCCTAAACGGTTCTGTAATTTGACCTTCATGAAGAACTCTACATGTCATGTCTTCATAGGTCTTCCTTATTAAGTTAATGATCTTCATGGGAACTCCATAATGCCTCATCAATTTCCAAAGTGATTCTCTGTCTACACTGTCTAATGCCTTTTCATAGTCCACGAATCCGATGTATAGTGGTGAATTCCATTCCAGACTTTGTTCAACTATTATTCTCAATGTGGCTATCTGGTCTGTACAGGATCTGTTTTGTCGAAAGCCTGCTTGTTCATCTCTCAGTTGCTTGTCTATGGACTCTTTTAATCTCTCAAGGATGATTCTGTTTAATACTTTTCCTGGCACTGATAGTAACATTATTCCTTTATAATTTGTGCACTCTTGTAAATTTCCCTTCTTAGTCAACTTGACCAGATAACCTTCCTTCCATTCTGCTGGTATTTTCTCTCTCTCCCAGACTTTGCCAAGTAGTTTGTATAATATCTCTGTAGAGTTATCAATATCTGTTTTGATGGCCTTTGCTGGAATGCAATCTGGACCAGCTGCTTTTCCATCTTTCAGAAGCTTTATGGCTTTCTTTATTTCTTCTCTACTTGGTCGTTCACAGCTGATTTGTAGCTCCTCTTCTGCTGGCTGAATGTCTGGGGTATTAGTTGGAGCAGGTCTATTGAGAAGTTCCTCAAAATGTTCTGTCCATCTCTTCATTTGTTCTTGTAAATTACTAAGCAATTTTCCATTCTTATCTTTTATGAGGCCATTTGCTTGCTTATATTTCCCTGTTAGCTTCTTTGTGTTGTTGTACAGGTCCCTCATATTTCCTTTGGCTGCAGCTTCCTCTGCTTCCCTTGCCAACTTTTCAATATATTTCCTCTTGTCTCTTTTGATGTTTTTTCTTACTTCTTTGTTTGCTTCTATGTACACTTCATGAGCCTTGGCTTTGGAGCTTCTGGTTTTGCTTCTGTTTAAATCTGCTTTCTTGTTCTTCTTGTCTTCTATCTTGCTAATGGTTTCTGTTGTTATCCATGCTTTGTGCTGATGTTCTCTATTTCTCAGTACTTCTTCACATGTCTCGTTCCATATATTTTTTACTTGTTGCCAGTGGTCTTCTGTATCTGCTTCATCTTCCAGCTGTTAGAGTACTTGGTATTTGTTGGATACTGTGATTGAAAATTTTTCTCTTATTTCCTGATTTCTTAGATATCCCACATTATACTGTTGTCTATAGCTATATGCTGTTGTAAATTTCTTGAGTTTTAATTTTGTTTTAGCCACCAGAAGATGGTGGTCTGATACCATATCTGCTCCTCTTCATACTTTTACATCATGCAATGATGACCTAAACTTCTTACTAATGCATATGTGATCAATCTGATTCTCAGTTCTGTGGTCTGGTGATATCCATGTTGCTTTATGTATTCTTTTATGTGGAAATATGCTTCCTCCTATAGCTAGTTGATTTGAAGCACAGAAGTTAGCTAATAGTTCCCCATTCTCGTTCATCATACCTAATCCATGCTTTCCCATGATTTCTTCAAAGCCGGTGTTGTCTGTTCCTATTTTCCTGTTTAGGTCCCCCATCAAAATTGTGATGTCCTTTCTTTTCTTTTTGTCCAAGATTCATTTGTTGGTGCATAACATTGGATGATGTTTATATTTACTTTCTTTTTGGCTGATTTAAACCTTGCTGTTATAATTTGGGGTCCCATTGCTTCCCATTCTATAAGTGCCTTCTGTGCTTCCCTAGACAGCATTAGAGCCACCCATTCACTGTGGTGGGCTCTTTCCTCCTCATGTCCTGAGGACAACACCATTTCTCCTGTGATCAATCTCCTCTTCTCTATGCCTTTCCACCGTGTCTCGCAGAGACCCAGGATATCAATCCTGTAATTTCCATTTCTGCTGCTACCTGTGCAGTTTTCCCTTGTTCACATAGAGTGCGAACATTCCAGGTGCCAATCCTGGAGATTTTCCTAGGCGAAAAAAGGTTAGTCGGCAACCCAGACTCCTTTCGGCTTTCTCTGGGTTGCTTCATGTGCCTTTTTTCCAGAGGACCTTCTTCTGTATTGGGTGGCTGAGTTGATTTATATTCTGTATTTCTTCTTCCTCATTTGTCCTGAAAAGGACGTTGGTTGCGTTGTGTCTGTTTACACCATAGCTGCGATATCTGCGCCTTTCGGCCGACACATCTGACTTCAGCACTGCAGTGATGCAGCCTGTTTCCAGGACTACCACGTGGAGGTGGAGTAGGGTCTTGGTCAGCTCTGGTTCCCTGACGCAAGCAGTCAAGCTATAGGTCGCTGACTGCATTCTCTATTGCTGCATCTTTGGGTCCCATTCTGTATTTGACTTGTACATGTTTGTTGAAATTTTTGTGTGTGGTAAAAATGAGTGCATGGTTAGAATAAAAGGATTGAAAGAGTATAACAGGGATTGAATTGTGGAACTGATGACAAGAACCAGACAAGTGACATTGGCACTGATGACAAGAACCAGACAAGTGACATTGGCACTGATGACAAGAACCAGACAAGTGACATTGGCACTGATGACAAGAACCAGACAAATAACAGTTGAGCTGATAAGAACTGGACAAATGACAGTGGAGCTGATGGCAAGAACCAGACAAATGACAGTGGAGCTGATGACAAGAACAGACAAATGACAGTGAAACTGATGACAAGAACCAGACAAATGACAGTGGAACTGATGACAAGAACCAGACAAATGACAGTGGAGCTGATGACAAGAACCAGACAAATAACAGTGGAACTGATGACAAGAACCAGACAAATGACAGTGGAACTAATAACAAGAACAGACAAATGACAGTGGAACTGAAAAGAACTAGACAAATGACAGTGGAACTGAAAAGAACTAGACAAATGACAGTGGAACAAATGAGAAGATGCTGGCATTGGACAGAACACACATTGAGAAATTCTGTTGATTGCATTATCAGGCAGTCCTTGTTCTGGAGGGAGTCGGAGTGGCTAAGAGGTATGGTGCCCGCCTCAGATTCTAAAGGTACCAAGTTTGCTTCCCAGTACAGGGAATATAATTTATTTTTAAAAATTTTCAGAACCAGTGGTTCCTAATGATGTCATACTCCCCCCTAATTTTGTGGGTAGTGAGATCGGACGCCTAGCCTTCTTGGATTGGATGCCTAGCCTTCTTGGATAAGTGTGAAAAATGTAAAGGTCCTGTGTGCAAGTTGGGCATGTCAAAAATCCCTCAACAGTTGGAAATCATAAAGAGTAGACCATATGAAATGGTGAGGTTGATATGGAAAGACCTTGTACTGATGGCACGCAACATGATGACTTGGCATAAGTTTGTTGAAGGCCTATTCCCGTTACGAAGCTGAAGGATGATGAATGAAAGATACAAGTCAGTATTTACTGTAATGCAGATCTTTGTTTTCAGATTTATTTTGAGCACAAAGATGAAGAAAGATTGTACCAGATCTCACCTGAGTCCACTCTTTTGAAAACATTACAGCATTAAAAAGTGAGTATGTTTTAGAGACACCCTGTGTGGTTTCTGGGAGTCTCTAATGAGGGAGAATCTATCTGGCGATGGAGAGAAACCTGAGGTGGATCACCCTGAGTGAGAGAAATAGATGTGGTAATGAAGCTGGAAGGAAGATTTGGTCTACACATGAAACCAAACTGGATAAAATGGAGATGCTGAGTTCCACCAGCCTGTGCATTATGTTAATGGAAATATAAACAAGGTTGTATTCAGAATTAAAATAGTAGTAAAGATATAAAGTTCTGCATAGAGTTGGTCATCAGTACACACATCACGACAAGATCATTATTTACCTAATATTTCATCACCTTTCAGCTCCTGTAGGTGCATAGGCCTTCAACAAACATACCATGTCTTCCTGTCCAGTGCCATCAGCTCAGTGTCTTTCCATGTCTTCCTGTCCCATGCCATCAGCTCAGTGTCTTTCCATGTCTTCCTGTCCCGTGCCATCAGCTCAGTGTCTTTCCATGTCTTCCTGTCCCATGCCATCAGCTCAGTGTCTTTCCATGTCTTCCTGTCACATGCCATCAGCTCAGTGTCTTTCCATGTCTTCCTGTCACATGCCATCAGCTCAGTGTCTTTCCATATCTTCCTGTCACATGCCATCAGCTCAGTGTCTTTCCATGTCTTCCTGTCACATGCCATCAGCTCAGTGTCTTTCCATATCTTCCTGTCACATGCCATCAGCTCAGTGTCTTTCCATGTCTTCCTGTCACATGCCATCAGCTCAGTGTCTTCCTGTCCTGTGCCATCAGCTCAGTGTCTTTCCATGTCTTCCTGCCCCATGCCATCAGCTCAGTGTCTTTCCATGTCTTCCTGTCCCCTGCCATCAGCTCAGTGTCTTTCCATGTCTTCCTGCCCCATTCAGCTCAATGTCTTCCTGTCCAGTACCATCAGCTCAGTGTCTTTCCATGTCTTCCTGTCCGTGCCATCAGCTCAGTGTCTTTCCATGTCTTCCTGTCTCATGCCATCAGCTCAGTGTCTTTCCATGTCTTCCTGTCCCATGCCATCAGCTCAGTGTCTTTCCATGTCTTCCTGTCCCGTGCCATCAGCTCAGTGTCTTTCCATGTCTTCCTGTCCCATGCCATCAGCTCAGTGTCTTTCCATGTCTTCCTGTTCTGTGCCATCAGCTCAGTGTCTTTCCATGTCTTCCTGTCCTGTGCCATCAGCTCAGTGTCTTTCCACATCTTCCTGTCCCATGCCATCAGCTCAGTGTCTTTCCATGTCTTCCTGCCCTGTGCCATCAGCTCAGTGTCTTTCCATGTCTTCCTGTCCCATGCCATCAGCTCAGTGTCTTTCCATGTCTTCCTGTCCCATGCCATCAGCTCAGTGTCTTTTCATGTCTTCCTGTCCTGTGCCATCAGCTCAGTGTCTTTCCATGTCTTCCTGTCCCATGCCATCAGCTCAGTGTCTTTCTATGTCTTCCTGCCCCATGCCATCAGCTCAGTGTCTTTCCATGTCTTCCTGTCCCGTGCCATCAGCTCAGTGTTTTTCCATGTCTTCCTGTCCCGTGCCATCAGGTCAAGGTCTTTCCATGTCTTCCTGTCCGTGCCATCAGGTCAAGGTCTTTCCATCCATGTCTTCCTGTCCCATGCCATCAGCTCAGTGTCTTTCCATGTCTTCCTGTCCCGTGCCATCAGCTCAGTGTCTTTCCATGTCTTCCTGTCCCGTGCCATCAGCTCAGTGTCTTTCCATGTCTTCCTGTCCCGTGCCATCAGCTCAGTGTCTTTCCATGTCTTCCTGTCCCGTGCCATCAGCTCAGTGTCTTTCCATGTCTTCCTGTCCCGTGCCATCAGCTCAGTGTCTTTCCATGACTTACTGTCCCGTGCTATCAGCTCAGTGTCTTTCCATGTCTTCCTGTCCCTTGCCATCAGCTCAGTGTCTTTCCATGTCTTCCTGTCCTGTGCCATCAGCTCAGTGTCTTTCCATGTCTCCCTGTCCCATGCCATCAGCTCAGTGTCTTTCCATGTCTTCCTGTCCCATGCCATCAGCTCAGTGTCTTTCCATGTCTTCCTGCCCTGTGCCATCAGCTCAATGTCTTTCCATGTCTTCCTGTCCCGTGCCATCAGCTCAGTGTCTTTCCATGTCTTCCTGTCCCATGCCATCAGCTCAGTGTCTTTCCATGTCTTCCTGCCCCATGCCATCAGCTCAGTGTCTTTCCATGTCTTCCTGCCCCGTGCCATCAGCTCAGTGTCTTTCCATGTCTTCCTGCCCCATGCCATCAGCTCAATGTCTTCCTGTCCAGTGCCATCAGCTCAGTGTCTTTCCATGTCTTCCTGCCCCATGCCATCAGCTCAGTGTCTTTCCATGTCTTCCTGCCCCGTGCCATCAGCTCAGTGTCTTTCCATGTCTTCCTGCCCTGTGCCATCAGCTCAATGTCTTCCCGTCCAGTGCCATCAGCTCAGTGTCTTTCCATGTCTTCCTGTCCTGTGCCATCAGCTCAGTGTTTTTCCATGCTTTCCTGTCCCATGCCATCAGCTCAGTGTCTTTCCATGTCTTCCTGTCCCATGCCATCAGCTCAGTGTCTTTCCATGTCTTCCTGTCCCATGCCATCAGCTCAGTGTCTTTCCATGTCTTCCTGTCCCATGCCATCAGCTCAGTATCTTTCCATGTCTTCCTGTCCCATGCCATCAGCTCAGTGTCTTTCCATGTCTTCCTGTCCCCTTCCATCAGCTCAGTGTCTTTCCATGTCTTCCTGTCCCATGCCATCAGCTCAGTGTCTTTCCATGTCTTCCTGTCCCATGCCATCAACTCAGTGTCTTTCCATGTCTTCCTGTCCCATGCCATCAGATCAGTGTCTTTCCATGTCTTCCTGTCCCGTGCCATCAGCTCAGTATCTTTCCATGTCTTCCTGTCCCATGCCATCAGCTCAGTGTCTTTCCATGTCTTCCTGTCCCATGCCATCAGCTCAGTGTCTTTCCATGTCTTCCTGCCCTGTGCCATCAGCTCAGTGTCTTTCCATGTCTTCCTGTCCCGTGCCATCAGCTCAGTGTCTTTCCATGTCTTCCTGTCATGTGCCATCAGCTCAGTGTCTTTCCATGTCTCCCTGTCCCGTGCCATCAGCTCAGTGTCTTTCCATGTCTTCCTGTCCCATGCCATCAGCTCAGTGTCTTTCCATGTCTTCCTGTCCTGTGCCATCAGCTCAGTGTCTTTCCATGTCTTCCTGTCCCATGCCATCAGCTCAGTGTCTTTCCATGTCTTCCTGTCCCATGCCATCAGCTCAGTGTCTTTCCATGTCTTCCTGTCCCATGCCATCAGCTCAGTGTCTTTCCATGTCTTCCTGTCCCATGCCATCAGCTCAGTGTCTTTCCATGTCTTCCTGTCCCGTGCCATCAGCTCAGTGTCTTTCCATGTCTTCCTGTCCCATGCCATCAGCTCAGTGTCTTTCCATGTCTTCCTGTCCTGTGCCATCAGCTCAGTGTCTTTCCATGTCTTCCTGTCCCATGCCATCAGCTCAGTGTCTTTCCATGTCTTCCTGTCCCATGCCATCAGCTCAGTGTCTTTCCATGTCTTCCTGTCCTGTGCCATCAGCTCAGTGTCTTTCCATGTCTTCCTGTCCCATGCCATCAGCTCAGTGTCTTTCTATGTCTTCCTGCCCCATGCCATCAGCTCAGTGTCTTTCCATGTCTTCCTGTCCCGTGCCATCAGCTCAGTGTTTTTCCATGTCTTCCTGTCCCGTGCCATCAGCTCAGTGTCTTTCCATGTCTTCCTGTCCCTTGCCATCAGCTCAGTGTCTTTCCATCCATGTCTTCCTGTCCCATGCCATCAGCTCAGTGTCTTTCCATGTCTTCCTGTCCCGTGCCATCAGCTCAGTGTCTTTCCATGTCTTCCTGTCCCGTGCCATCAGCTCAGTGTCTTTCCATGTCTTCCTGTCCCGTGCCATCAGCTCAGTGTCTTTCCATGTCTTCCTGTCCCGTGCCATCAGCTCAGTGTCTTTCCATGTCTTCCTGTCCCGTGCCATCAGCTCAGTGTCTTTCCATGACTTACTGTCCCGTGCTATCAGCTCAGTGTCTTTCCATGTCTTCCTGTCCCTTGCCATCAGCTCAGTGTCTTTCCATGTCTTCCTGTCCTGTGCCATCAGCTCAGTGTCTTTCCATGTCTCCCTGTCCCATGCCATCAGCTCAGTGTCTTTCCATGTCTTCCTGTCCCATGCCATCAGCTCAGTGTCTTTCCATGTCTTCCTGCCCTGTGCCATCAGCTCAATGTCTTTCCATGTCTTCCTGTCCCGTGCCATCAGCTCAGTGTCTTTCCATGTCTTCCTGTCCCATGCCATCAGCTCAGTGTCTTTCCATGTCTTCCTGCCCCATGCCATCAGCTCAGTGTCTTTCCATGTCTTCCTGCCCCATGCCATCAGCTCAATGTCTTCCTGTCCAGTGCCATCAGCTCAATGTCTTCCTGTCCAGTGCCATCAGCTCAATGTCTTTCCATGTCTTCCTGCCCCATGCCATCAGCTCAGTGTCTTTCCATGTCTTCCTGCCCCGTGCCATCAGCTCAGTGTCTTTCCATGTCTTCCTGCCCTGTGCCATCAGCTCAATGTCTTCCCGTCCAGTGCCATCAGCTCAGTGGCTTTCCATGTCTTCCTGTCCCATGCCATCAGCTCAGAGTTTGTCCAAGTCTTCCTGTCCCATGCCATCAGCTCAGAGTCTGTCCAAGTCTTCCTGTCCCATGCCATCAGCTCAGAGTCTGTCCAAGTCTTCCTGTCCCATGCCATCAGCTCAGAGTCTGTCCAAGTCTTCCTGTCCCATGCCATCAGCTCAGAGTCTGTCCAAGTCTTCCTGTCCCATGCCATCAGCTCAGAGTTTGTCCAAGTCTTCCTGTCCCCCTTCCATCAGCTCCGTGTCTTTCCATGTCTTCCTGTAACATGCCATCAGCTCAGTGTCTTTCCATGTCTTCCTGTCACATTCCATCAACTCAGTGTCTTTCTAAGTCTTCCTGTCCCATGCCATCAGATCAGTGTCTTTCCATGTCTTCCTGTCCCGTGCCATCAGCTCAGTATCTTTCCATGTCTTCCTGTCCCATGCCATCAGCTCAGTGTCTTTCCATGTCTTCCTGTCCCGTGCCATCAGCTCAGTGTCTTTCCATGTCTTCCTGCCCTGTGCCATCAGCTCAGTGTCTTTCCATGTCTTCCTGTCCCGTGCCATCAGCTCAGTGTCTTTCCATGTCTTCCTGTCATGTGCCATCAGCTCAGTGTCTTTCCATGTCTTCCTGTCCCGTGCCATCAGCTCAGTGTCTTTCCATGTCTTCCTGTCCCATGCCATCAGCTCAGTGTCTTTCCATGTCTTCCTGTCCCGTGCCATCAGCTCAGTGTCTTTCCATGTCTTCCTGTCCCGTGCCATCAGCTCAGTGTCTTTCCATGTCTTCCTGTCCCATGCCAGACAGCTCAGTGTTCTTTCCATGTCTTCCTGTCACCATGCCATCAGCTCAGTGTCCTTTCCATGTCTTCCTGTCTCGTGCTATCAGCTCAAGGTCATTCCATGTCTTCCTGTCCCATGCCATCAGCTCAAGGTTGTTCCATGTCTTCCTGTCCCATGCCATCAGCTCAAGGTCATTCCATGTCTTCCTGTCCCGTGCCATCAGCACAGTGCCTTTCCATGTCTTCCTGTCCCAATGAGCTCAGTGTCTTTCCATGTCTTCCTGTCCCGTGCCATCAGCTCAGTGTCTTTCCATGTCTTCCTGTCCCGTGCCATCAGCTCAGTGTCTTTCCATGTCTTCCTGTCCCGTGCCATCAGCTCAGTGTCTTTCCATGTCTTCCTGTCCCATGTCTTCCTGTCCCGTGCCATCAGCTCAGTGTCTTTCCATGTCTTCCTGTCCCATGTCTTCCTGTCCCGTGCTATCAGCTCAGTGTCTTTCCATGTCTTCCTGTCCCGTGCCATCAGCTCAGTGTCTTTCCATGTCTTTCTGTCCCGTGCCATCAGCTCAGTGTCTTTCCATGTCTTCTTCATCCCCATCATATCTGTCTCCAGTTTTCTTCTCCATGTGTTGATTGGTCCTCCTGTGTCTCTGTTACCTTAGGGATTCCAGAATAAGGACTGCCTGGTAATACTTCAACAAGTTTCTTCAGTGTGTATCCTGTCCATCTTCAGCATCTTCTCGTGTCTTGTTCCACTGGTTTTTGTCATCATTTCTCCATTAGTGATCTCATCAACCTACTTCAATCCTTCTATTCTATACAAGCACCCATCTTCAGCTTTTTTTGGTTGTAGTACTCCATGTTTCATGGCCATACAATGGGACTGACTTGACATTTGAATTGAATATTCTGATTTTTGTGTTGGGTTGCATTTCTTTTGATGTCCATGTATTTCCCGATGCAATGAAAGTTCCTCTAGCCTTATGTATTCTTATTTCGAAGCAGTTGGACCCAGAGTTGTTATTTGGAGTCTGATTTAGTAGATTTCCTTTGATATTGTAGTATTTCTAAATGCTTATTTATAATGCTTTTCTTCATACTTCAATATCCCATCAGAAGGGTAAAGAGAGAGGGATAGTAACTCACAGTGAGTGACAGCCATATCCTTAATGGATAGTCAGGATCCTATTTGGGTCCCCTCTCATTATCTAGCTCATATATTGCTCCACGGATACCACTTGTGTACGGCAATGGCCACATCCCAGGCAACAGTCTTGGCTGACTGGCTAAACTACATGAGTGAAGAATGAGTAATCTTTCTTAAGAGAATGCTCATTCCAAGTACACAAAGACTGAGACGGTGAGTGAGGTGGAGGAATCTGAAAAGATCAACGGCTCATGAAGTGAAATTAGGGGGTATTGCACACTTGTGGCATATCAGGACAAAGGAAACAGATAATGGCTGGCCACTTTGAATGAGTTGGGGTCTCACCATGTAAAACCCTATAGAATGCAATGGAGATACAAAAGAAAAACAAACGTGCAAGGGGAAGACAGCACAAGTGGGAAGATAACATCAGGAGATGGTCAGGAAAAAGTCTATCAGAGTGCACCATCAAGGCAAGAGACAGAAGATGTTTGAGATCCATTACAGCCGACCTTTGATGTGAAGGTGGCACGTGATGATCCCATCTCTAGATCTAATCCATTATCAAATATAATATCTCAGATGGACAATGTTTCTCTTTAGATGGAAACTTTATCTTTCTTAATCTCTGTGACCACTTCTTTCTTTTGTGCGCCATATCAGCAACTACATCACTGTGCTTAAACCATGTGGACAGTAAATCATCATCAGTGCTCTTCAACCAACTTATGCCAAGTCATCCTGTCCCATGCTATCGGTTATCTTCTTCATCCCTTTCATTTCTGTGCCCCGTTCTCTTATACTGTTTTTCAGTCTTCCTCCACCTTTCTTACCCTGAGGGTTCCAGAATAAGGACTGCCTTGTAATGCTATCAACAGGTTTACTCTGTGTGTCATATCCATCGCCAGCATCATCTGACAGTAGATGCTGTTTTAAGTTTACTAATGTATTTTTAAGTTTCCATTTATTTTCTTCCCACTTTTCATCCGGAATTATTGGCTGCTGGTTCTGTTATATAAGAGCAGATGAAGAAGCAGAAGACGACGACATTGTCTCATTTTGGTCAGAAATATGACTGAAGCAAATCTCGTGTCCATATCATAGATTTGGGAGAGAACAGAACTTGGTAGTCTGTAGCACAGAGTGCTCTATAATAACAGCTGAGGTTACAAGTTAAAATCATCTTGACTATTCTGTAGCACAGAGTGCTCTAATAACAGCTGAGGTTACAAGTTAAGATCAATCTTGACTAGTCTGTAGCACAGAGTGCTCTAATAACAGCTGAGGTTACAAGTTAAGATCAATCTTGACTAGTCTGTAGCACAGAGTGCTCTAATAACAGCTGAGGTTACAAGTTAAGATCAATCTTTAGTCTGTAGCACAGAGTGCTCAAATAACAGCTGAAGTTATAAGTTAAGTTCATCTTGACCACATATTCCTAGTTAGATTTTATTACTCTTTCATCTTTATCTTATTGCTTTAATTAAAAAATTAAACTATATTTTACTTGTATAGCGTATATTCTCCTTCATCATGTAGCATGTCCTTTGCAGAACGTTGCTCTCATCACAGCCCGCCTGAAAGACTCTTGAATAGCATATATACTGTTTTATATTGAAGGTTGTATATACAAATGGTATAACATGTGCAGTTTTACTGATTGTAAAGGGTGCTTCTGACTATATGCACCTTAGACTTGTAGTGCTGTCTTCAGAACCAAACCCCCATCCTGTGCATCATCTATGTCTTTCTCATTTTTCGGTCTTACTGTGTTGCTTTCACCCGTGTGTTACCGGGGCCCGAAAGGGGAGCAAAGAATAGTAACACTGTCCCCTACCAAGCATGTCGTAAAAAGCGACTAAGGAGGGTTGGGCATGGGGCCGGTTACACCATCCTGTAAAAAATTTAAACCACAAAAAACTTCAACAAATATTAAACGAACAAGGGAAAGTGGCGCAAGTAGCAGCAGAAATGAGGGAATACAAAATCGAGGTTCTGGGAATGTGTGAAACAAAGTGGAAGGGGGTAGACAGGAAGAAACTCATCACAGGTGAATTGGTGCTGTCCTCAGGACATGAAGACGAAAGTTCACACCACAGTGAAGGGGTAGCTCATATGTTATCTAAAGAAGCACAGGAAGCACTAATTGAATGGGAAGCTGTTGGACCCAGAATAATAACAGCTTCTTTCAAAACAGCTAAAAAGAAAATTCATGTAAATGTCATCCAATGTTATGCACCAACTAATGACAAAGAAGAGTCTGTGAAAGAAGCATTTTATACTAAACTACAGGAAATTATGGATAAAGTAAAAAGAAGAGACATCACAATTTTGATGGGTGACATGAATGCAAAGATAGGTACAGCCAACACTGGATTCGAAGAAGTCATGGGAAAACATGGGCTAGGAGTAATGAATGAAAATGGAGAGCTATTCGCAAACTTCTGTGCTTCATATCAACTGGCTATAGGAGGAAGCATGTTTCCACATAAGAGAATACACAAGGCAACATGGATATCACCAGACCATAGAACAGAAAATCAGATAGATCATATATGCATAAACAAGAAGTTTAGATCATCATTGCAGGATGTAAAGATATATAGAGGAGCAGATGTGGCATCAGATCACCATCTTCTGATAGCCAAAGTAAAAATGAAACTCAAGAGATATGCAACAATGCAAAATTATAGACAACAGTTTAATGTAGGACAGCTAAGAAATCAAGAAACAAGAGACAAATTTGTGGTCACAGTATCCAACAAATTCCAAGTGCTCCAACAGCTGGAAGATGTAGAGAATACAGAAGACTATTGGCAGCAGGTCAAAACAGTATGGAAGGAGACATGTGAAGAAATACTGGGGAAAAGGGAAAGACAACAAAAAGCATGGATAACAACAGAAACCATCAATAAGATAAAAGACAGAAAAAACAAGAAAGCAGAGTTAAACACAAGCAAAACTAGAAGCTCCAAAGCCAAGGCTCAAGAAGTGTACACAGAAGCAAACAAAGAAGTAAAAAGAAGTATCAAAAGAGACAAGAGGAAGTATATTGAGGAGTTGGCAAGAGAGGCAGAAGATGCTGCAGCCAAAGGAAATATGAGAGAACTGTATAGCAGCACAAAGAAGCTAACAGGGAAATACAAGCAAACAAGTTGCCTCATAAAAGACAAGAATGGGAAACTGCTCAGCAATATACAAGAGCAAATGAAGAGGTGGACAGAATATTTTGGGGACCTTCTCAATAGACAAAACCCGCCGGACATCCAGCCAGCAGAAGAAGAGCTACAAATTAACGGTGAAAGACCAACGAAGGAAGAAATAAAGAAAGCCATAAAGCTTCTAAGAGAGGGAAAAGCATCTGGACCTGATGGCATTCCAGCAGAGGCCATCAAAGCAGATATCGACACGGCTACAGAGATGTTATATAAATTACTTGGTAAAGTCTGGGAAAAGGAAGAGATACCAGCAGAATGGAAGGAAGGATATCTGGTTAAGTTGCCTAAGAAGGGAAATTTACAAGAGTGCACAAATTATAGAGGAATAATGTTACTATCAGTGCCAGGAAAAGTATTAAACAGGATTATCCTTGAGAGATTAAAAGAGTCCATAGACAAGAAACTGAGAGATGAACAAGCAGGTTTTCGACAAAACAGATCATGTACAGACCAGATAGCCACTTTGAGAATAATAGTTGAACAAAGTCTGGAATGGAATTCACCACTATACATCGGATTTGTGGACTACGAAAAGGCATTTGACAGTGTAGACAGAGAATCACTTTGGAAATTGATGAGGCATTATGGAGTTCCCCTGAAGATCATTAATTTAATAAAGAAACATATGAAGACATGACATGCAGAGTTCTTCACGAAGGACAGCTTACAGAACCGTTTGGGATAAGAACAGGAGTGCGACAGGGATGCCTCTTGTCTCCATTTCTTTTCTTGCTGGCAATAGATTGGGTTATGAGATCATCGACAACACACAACAGAAATGGAATCCAGTGGACTCTGACTAAGCAGTTGGATGATCTGGATTTTGCTGATGACTTGGCTCTTCTGTCCCATAACCGTAATCAGATGCAGGACAAATTGAAAACACTCGATGAGAGGTCACAGCAATTGGGTCTGAAAATACACAGGGAAAAGACAAAAATAATGAGAATAAATGCAGGTAATGATAACAGGGTTGAACTTGAAGAAACACCAATTCAAGATGTTGAATCATACACATATCTTGGCAGTAATATAGACAAAGTTGGAGGGACAGACAGCGATATCAAAATAAGAATACAAAAGGCAAGAGGAGCTTTCATTGCATTGGGAAATATGTGGAGATCAAGAGAAATTGGATCCAACACGAAAATAAGAATCTTCAACTCAAATGTAAAGTCAGTCCTATTGTATGGCTCAGAGACATGGAGAACAACAAAGACAACAACCAAAAAGCTACAGACTTTCATAAATGGGTGCTTGCGTAGAATAGAGGGATTAAAATGGTATGACAAGGTTACCAACGTGGAACTGATGACAAGAACTAGACAAGTGCCAGTGGAACAAGAGATGAGAAGAAGACGATGGCGATGGATAGGACACACACTGAGGAAACCTGTTGATAGCATTACAAGGCAGTCCTTGTTCTGGAACCCCCAGGGCAAGAGAGGCAGAGGAAGACCAAGAAGTACATGGAGAAGAGAGTTGGAAACAGAGGTGAAAATGATGAGGAGAACATGGAAAGAACTTGAGATGATGGCACGGGACAGGAGGACTTGGCATGTGTTTGTTGAAGGCCTATGCTCCTTTGGGAGTGGAGGGTTATGAATGAATGAATGAATGTGTTGCTTTAGATGGTAATTGCTCACATTAATTTGTTTGCGCATTTACCTGAATACAAATCCTGAATTGCTGCATCATTCACACATTTATGGAAGTTTAAAATCCTGAAATTTTATTTTTATCATTGATCAGAATTGACATCATTGCAATCTGGGCAAACCCATAGGTGCTCAGTCTCCTACATCAACTGTCAAAGGGCATGAATGCAAAATGTTCCTGTAGCAATTGTTGTATACACACTTTGGGTGCTGTTGAAGCTAGTCTGTCAGCTCTCTCATTACCAAGTGTTCCCACTTTGGGTGCTGTTGAAGCTAGTCTGTCAGCTTTATCATTGCCAAGTGTCCCCACTTTGGGTGCTTTCTCATTGCCGAGTGTCCCCAATATGGGTGCTGTTGAAGCTAGTCTAGTCTGTCAGCTCTCTCATTGCCGAGTGTCCCCACTATGGGTGCTGTTGACAGCTAGACAGCTCTCTCATTGCCAAGTGTCCCCACTTTGGGTGCTGTTGAAGCTAGTCTGTCAGCTCTCTCATTGCCCACATGGCCAGGACACTAGATCTACACCAGTTCCTGAAGATTCGAGACTTCTATAGATGTTTTCCCATTCAAATTCTGAATTTCTATGTTTAACACAAGTAATCAAAGTTCTCATCATATATTGCCTTCTTTGTTTAATCTTATTTTTCAGATACATCGTTTATGCGGGTACCCCAGGATTCATTCTCATTGTCAGAGGTTCAAAGTTTAAAGAGGAATTCTTAAGAAGATACAAGAAATCCTAACACATCAAGTTTGCATGTCATCTAAATGTGCCAGTACTGATCAGCATGGAAGGAATATACTCTCGTGAGTCATTGTGTATTCTTAAGATTGCCACTCCCAGGAGTGAGAGAAGAATAAATAAGAAACAGGTATCTGTGAGAGATATCTATTACAACTTTGTCATTTATGCATGAGTGAGATTATTACCCTGTCACAGTTTCATAATACTAGTAATTATTTAAATGGGTTGTAACTTTGAAGATTGGATGAGAGATGGTTTGTGACAGATGATTGTGTTATGAAAAGTTTTGTCACTTTGCTTTGGAGTGCACAGAGCACACAGAGATTTTGAACCAAAAAAGGACTCGTTTCAATACTCTTTTTTAAAATGAACATAAAACCTTTCTTGACCTAAAAGAAAAGTTCTGGCATGACTGTCTTCGTCACTGTTTCTGCAGATGCGATCTCTTGTCTGATGTGACGGTTGGTCTGCTTTTTCTGCTCCCTCTCTTGTCCTGTTTGATATATTTCTCATCTTTACTTTACTGTTTTTTATTGGTCTGCTGAAGCTTTAATGATCATTTATATGCCTCCCATTTACTTGTATCAGGTACTTTTACATTTAAGTAGCAGGGTTCTTTAAGGCTTTTAATGTGAGCAACCAGGATGGTGTTTAAGTCTGACTTGGAATATGGCCTTGTGATATATTTGGCTTATACATATTTGAACACTTGAAAAACCTGGTTGAGAAAGTCAGTGTATTGCTTTGTTTGCCACTCTGCTCCATGGAGGAGCTTTGCTAGTGTATTTTTTTTTTTTAAATTATGGCTGACTTTCCAACATTGTACAGTTTGGCAAACGAAGACCTGCTTTCTCCTTTTGAAAGTCTGTTTAAAATCAGAATCTTCAATTCAGTTGTATATGTCCTAGCTACAGTTAAGCTATAGAAGGGACCCTCATACTATCACAAGAACAGCCATGCTATGGACCCCGAGGGAAAGTGAAAGAGAGGCTGACCAAAAACAACCTGGCAGAGAACTGTGGAAGCAGAGATGCAAAGAATGAACCAGAGTTGGGGCACTGTACGAAGGATGGCTGCTGACTGAGCAAAGTAGAATCAATTTGTTGATGCCCTACAAGATGCCACCAGGCGTGATGGCCACTGACTGCTTTGATGGTTGGCAACTATGGATCAAAGAAGAAGACAAGTTAAAGGTAAAACTATGCAAATACAAGACAGTCACACTTATGGTAAGCAAAATGACAAACTGATTGGGTGAATGTGAGAGTTAAACATCTACAGCTCTCACCATCATTTTGGATTAGCTCCTCATTTTCAGGAGTTTCACCAGCTTATTGAAATTTTACTGTACTTCTGTTTGCCTGATATTACTTTTTCAGGTACTTTAATTTAACTCTGTAGCATCCCACATTGACTAGAAATAATATATAAAAAATGAACAGGATGGGTTGCACATGCAGGGTACAGTTAAAACCAGACTTTTGGACATGCACCATAATATAACTAACATACCTTGCATAGATGGTACCAAAGTGAGGCAAAACTTTAATGTAAAAAAAAATAATGCTTGGGTGTCCAGCTGTCAAGCATTTGGAAAAGAGTTCAGTCTTTTATGTTTTTTCTTTTAATCAGGAGTCCATTGTATTTTGTTTGCCGGCTCATAAATCTTCTTACATGACAGAGTAATGTTTGTTTGAGGACTATGCCAGTGAGTGAACTGGCATGTTTTTTCTTTTAATCAGGAGTCCATTGTATTTTGTTGCCGGCTCATAAATCTTCTTACATGACAGAGTAATGTTTGTTTGAGGACTATGCCAGTGAGTGAACTGTGCTGATTGTTCAAATAACTAGTTATAATAGAGATACATGAGGTGCAGTAGGGTGGCTTGTTCATGTTATGCTCTTTAATTCTTTGACTCCTCAATTATTCTCCACCCTGTGCCGTAATTTAAATTCATGATAGACAAAAACACAGCTTGGAGCATTGTTTTGGCACTGGTTGTAGTGGTTTTTGATGGTATTGTATGGTTGTGATGTTACCTAGTGTAATGTATGAGGTCAGCTGTGAAGGCTCCTGAGATAAATGTTTATGGGAATTACAGAAGGCCCTTCTTACTACCACTTACGACCTCAAACATATCTCTTTTACTATTATGAATGTAGCTACGTTAAAAGTCTAGGGTACTGAAATGTAATGTGTTGTAGTAGAATATACAAACACACACAGATAATTAATAAGTCTAATAATATTAATAAAATTTATAACACACTGAACTAACTCAGACTGTTTTAGTTTAAATATTAAAATTTTTTCTAAATTTATTTGTTCTGAACCAATGTTTTATTTTGGTCAGAACATATGAAATGTTATGGAGTTATAAATGGAATGCATAAATATATGGCATAATAAAATGGAATTTGTGTACATGGGTAATTTATAAGACTGGTTAATATTAATTATATTGTTAATGTCTCTGGGAGAACTATTACTGGATGTGCTGTTGGGGTGGTGTCATCACACCCACTCTGTGACTAGAACAAGCTTTGTCCATTGTCTTATAAACTGTAATAAATGTTATCTTTCCCAAAATTCAGTATATTTGTGATGGGGAAATATTTATAAATCTTTAGGAGTATGGTGAATCCTCAGCAGGCCACTAATCACTCATCTTGTCTGTGAAGATCTGATGCTGGATTCCGGTGGCCCACTCTTCTCGGTAGCTAGAATACAATGCTAGACTGCACCGACACAACTGTTAGGCGGCACACACATCTGCTTGTGTAATCTTGATTACTTATGTGGCACTACCCTAGTGCCACAACAGAAACTCACAATTCTGAAACAAAATTTGTGCTATGTGTCAGTACTCTATTTACTGCACCACTCTTACACACAGCACAACACATCAACATTACACAGAATGGGTCAGATCTCTCTGACCACACAGCACATCTTACCCAGTTGTTTTCATATAGTACTAGTTCCCCAAGACTGCATTGCATCTGAGATATGTTCAATAGTTTCCTTTTATTCAATAAGATAGGTGATATGTTCCCACTGATCTCAATAATAGATCCGCCTTCCATAGTCTTAGTTAGGCGTCCATATATTTTGTTTGTCTCTAGACCCTGAACTTGGGCTGGGGACCTAGAGCGAACACTTACTTGTCGTAATCATTTTATATGATATGGCAGTATCAATCACTCGAAATATTAAATGTACAAAATAAATGCTTTCATTCTTACCAGAATTCAGAATTGAGAACACAGTTAATTGCTAGCAAAACTCAGCTGAGCTGCTGGCTATATGATGGCGTCCCACTAAATGTATGTAATATCTTCTGGGAAAAATACCACAGGCAATAACCAACTGTGTCCCTGGACAGAATTGTATCAAATGGCAAAAATGCGCGTCTCTGTCCCGCTAATATGATTACATTTGTCCAATCACAGACTTCCCCCTAACTTTTTCAAATCTACAACCAAAAGTCAAATTTCAGTCAGATCTCAGTCAAGTATGTATTATTGTCTGTTGGTCCGTCTGTCTCTACTTGGTTTTTCACAAAAACACACTTGGTTCTCCATGCAATACCCTACACAAATCTGCCTCCTAAGTTATTTTTAGCCACAATTCTCCACCTTCCCCCTCTCGTGCATTACAGCTTGATTTTTGCATTTGCGTGTCTCAAGGACGAAAATTTGAAACTTTAGTGAAAGCATGAACAGTACAGTCGCTAGTCTGATATGAACAACACAGTCTTTTGTCAATATCTTCCTTGTTATCTATCCGTCTGTATAATTTAAAGTATATTAGTTCTCTGCTTAAGATGGGCTATCAAACTAGCTAGGTTTTATATTCATAACTCTATTATTAAGAAAAAACATATTTTTTCTCAAGTTTAGTTTTTTTGAAATTTGTTCGAGAACCTTCTCTACGGCGTTTGCCGCTGAATTCAAATAAAACGACCAAGTATCGAAAAACGTCCAAGAAATGACTGTTTCGAATAAGAGCCAAGGTCTTTTTTGTCCATTTCCTTACATTGTGTCAACTAGTGACGTGAATTTTTTTTCTTTTACTACCAATTGCGTCTTTTTGCCGTTCTAGATTCAAACATGTGTTCAGTCATATTTTTCCTTTTTTGATCTCCGTTTCCCTCCCGTCTACAAAGGGTAAACCGTTTCGTCTGCACGTCTAACTAGTTAGTTTAAATGGCGGTAGGAAATGCGGGCATGGGCGAGCATGTCTCCTAGTATCTTACGCATTATTTTTATCCCTACATTTTATCTTTATATTTGGAGATATTTTAACGTTGTATCACGGTAAATTCATCACACTGGTGTCAGTTCTGACCAACGCTCTGCGCGTTGTTCCGGAGTCAAAGAGTTAAGATGAAATGGTATATGTAGATTTGAATGTTCACTAGATCTCAATGTAATATTTATAACTACTGCAATACATCATCAAAATCATCATCATATCTACCCTTTAGCTCCCCCCCCCCAAAGGAGATTTGGCCTTTAAATGAGATGAGACGATGATGGAGATAGGATACACACTGAAGAAACTTGCTGACAAAGGCCAGTCGAACAAGAGATGAGACGATGATGGAGATAGGATACACACTGAAGAAACTTGCTGACAAAGGCCAGTGGAACAAGAGATGAGACAATGATGGAGATAGGATGCACACTGAAGAAACTTGCTGACAAAGGCCAGTGGAACAAGAGATGAGACGAAGATGGAGATAGGATACACACTGAAGAAACTTGCTGACAAAGGCTGCCAGTAGAACAAGAGATGAGACAATGATGGAGATAGGATACACACTGAAGAAACTTGCTGACAAAGGTCAGTGGAACAAGAAATGAGACGATGATGGAGATAGGATACACACTGAAGAAACTTGCTGACAAAGGCCAGTGGAACAAGAGATGAGACGATGATGGAGATAGGATACACACTGAAGAAACTTGCTGACAAAGGCCAGTGGAACAAGAGATGAGATGATGATGGAGATAGGACACACACTGAAGAAACTTGCTGACAAAGGTCAGTGGAACAAGAGATGAGACGATGATGGAGATAGGATACACACTGAAGAAACTTGCTGACAAAGGCCAGTGGAACAAGAGATGAGACGATGATGGAGATAGGATACACACTGAAGAAACCTGCTGACAAAGGTCAGTGGAACAAGAGATGAGACGATGATGGAGATAAGATACACACTGAAGAAACTTGCTGACAAACGTCTGTGGAACAAGAGATAAGATGATGATGGAGATAGGATACACACTGAAGAAACTTGCTGACAACGGTCAGTGGAACAAGAGATGAGACGATGATGGAGATAGGATACACACTGAAGAAACTTGCTGATGAAGGTCAGTGGAACAAGAGATAAGACGATGATGGAGATAGGATACACACTGAAGAAACTTGCTGACAAAGGCCAGTGGAACAAGAGATGAGACGATGATGGAGATAGGATACACACTGAAGAAACTTGCTGACAAAGGCCAGTGGAACAAGAGATGAAATGATGATGGAGATAGGATACACACTGAAGAAACTTGCTGACAAAGGCCAGTTGAACAAGAGATGAGACAATGATGGAGATAGGACACACACTGAAGAAACTTGCTGACAATGGCCAGTGGAACAAGAGATGAGACGATGATGGAGATAGGACACACACTGAAGAAACTTGCTGACAATGGCCAGTGGAACAAGAGATGAGACGATGATGGAGATAGGACACACACTGAAGAAACTTGCTGACAAAGGCCAGTGGAACAAAAGATGAGACGATGATGGAGATAGGACACACACTGAAGAAACTTGCTGAATAATGCCAGTGGAACAAGAGATGAGACGATGATGGAGATGAGACGATGATGGAGATAGGACACACACTGAAGAAACTTGCTGACAATGGCCAGTGGAACAAGAGATGAGACGATGATGGAGATAGGACACACACTGAAGAAACTTGCTGACAAAGGCCAGTGGAACAAAAGATAAGATGATGATGGAGATAGGACACATACTGAAGAAGCTTGCTGACAAAGGCCAGTGGAACAAGAGATGAGACGATGATGGAGATGAGACGATGATGAAGATAGGACACACACAGAAGAAACTTGCTGACAAAGGCCAGTGGAACAAGAGATGAGATGATGATGGAGATGAGACGATGATGGAGATAGGACACACTGAAGAAACTTGCTGACATTTTTACAGTCCTTGTTTTGGAATCCCCCAGAAGCAGATGTAGATCGACAATCACAAGAAGAGAACTGGAGACAGAAATGAAAAGTCTTTAAGCTAATGGCACATGACAGGAGGATTTGGCATAGGTTTTGTTGAAGGCCTATAATCCCTGGGAAGCTGAAAGTTAATTATATGCCCATTACATCTCTACTTGTTTTTGTCTTGATGGTATATGCTAGGGGGTCACAACCTTTTTCCTTGCTCATGGTCCCCTTCTGAGCCACATTTACCTCTGTGCCTCCCCCCTCCCATAGTCATTGTTAGCTGGAAAAAAGGTACTTGACAAATGGAAAAATATAGAGAATATGTGACATTCAGAACAGAAGCAAAGAACAAAGTGCTAGCAGCAAAACAGAAGTCCTGGGAAGAATTTGGAGAAAAGCTAGAAAAAGATGCACAAGAAAACCAGAAATTGTTCTATAAGACCCTAAAGAACATGAGGAAGGAAAAACAATGCCCTCTCAAATTTATAAAGGACAAGCAAGGCAAATTGCTTACTGCCCCGAAGGAAGTAATGGAAAGATGGAAAGAATATTTCTCAGAACTCCTGGATGGTGAGCATGGTGCAGCATCAGAAATGATAACCACTAGCACAGAAGAGAAAACCAATGATGGTGAAGATGACATAAAGATGGAAGAACTGAGGGCAGCACTAGAGAAAATCAAGATGGGCAAAGCAGCAGGGCATGAAGGTATAACACCAGAAATGGTTAAGTACATGGGAGCATCAGGCGACCTATTACTCTTAAAGGTCCTACAGGCAGCATGGTGCAACAAGACCATACCAAAGGATTGGGAGATTGCCATCATAACACCAATTTTCAAAAAGGTGACAATCGACAATGTGGAAACCATAGAGGCATATCCCTTCTCAGTGTCCCTGGTAAAATCTACTCTAGAATCCTAGAGCAGAGACTCCGACGCCTAGCTGAGCCACAATTGGATGAGGTCCAGTGCGGATTCCGAGCAAACTGAAGTACTCAAGACCTAATCTTCACACTCAGACAGCTGAGTGAAAAGGCCCTTGAGTATAAGAGTGAGATCCATCTTTGTTTCATAGACCTGGAAAAGGCGTTTGACAGGGTCCCCTGGAGCAAACTTTGGGACTGTTTGGCAAGGAAGAATATTCCAGCACCTCTGATTCATGCTATACAGAGCTTCTACAAGTCTTGCAGAAATTATGTGAGGACAGCAAACCATAAGTCAGAAGAGTTCAGGACCACCACTGGTGTAAGACAAGGTGATATCCTATCACCTTACCTCTTCATACTCCTTATGGACGATGTCATCAAGGCATGTGAGGAGAGAACAAGAAAGTATTCAGTGGGGTACTGGAAGATGAGACAGGTCTATATTTCGGAGCTGGCATTTGCTGATGATGTTGCCCTGATTGCTAAATCAGAGGCACATCTCCAATCAAACCTGGAAGTCTGGAAGGAAGAGCTGGAGAAAAGAGGGATGGTCATAAGCAGCTCTAAAACAAAATCCATGGTGATATCACGAGAAGAAAGAAAACATCAGATTAAGTTGGGAGAACAGGTCCTGGAGCAGGTCGACCACTTTAAATATCTCGGAGCTATTATAGACCGAAAGGGAGGCATCAAAGAAGAGTTGGCCACTCGAAAAGCAGCGGCTGGGAGACTTTTTCAGGCCATAAATCGTGGATTCCTCAGCAAGAAAGAGGTTGGTAAGAAAACGAAGATGGCTGTATACCGCTCCACCTATGTCCCAGTCTTGACATATGGATGCGAGTCGTGGGCAATGACTACAACCCACAAAAGCCAGATCCAAACCTCAGAAATGAGGTATCTGAGGAAAGTGGTTGAAGTAACAAGAAGAGACATGGTCCGCAACCAGACGATACGTCAAGGCCTAAAATCCCACCCGCTGCAGACCCAAATAGAACAGTCCCAACTGAGATGGTTTGGCCATGTCTGCAGAATGGGAGAAGATCGGCTACCACGACAAGCATGGGAAACAAAGAGCCAGGGATCCAGACCTCCAGGACGACCCAGAGTCCGCTGGGAGGACAACATTAGACAATCTTTGAAGGACCGAGGACTAGAATGGAACCAGGCCAGGAAGAAGACAGCTGATAGAATGGTCTGGCGCTCTCTCTTCCAAACCTCTACACCTCACGGTAGAAGGGGAACGACTAAGTAAGTAAGTAAGTAAAAAAGGTACTTTACCATCTTCCTGTGGCCTCCTAGAAATATGGCATGGCCCATGCTGAGAACCATTGGTATTTACTATACTACATTACACTTCTTCTTCTTCTTCTTCTTCTTCTTTGATCCATAACCGCCAACCGTCAAAGCAGTCAGCGGCCATCACGCCTGGTGGCGTCTTGTAGGGCAGCAACAAATTGATTCCACTTTGCTCGGTCGGCGGCCATCCTTCGTACAGTGCCCCAACTGTGGTTCATTCTTTGCATCTCAGCTTCCACAGTTCTCCGCCAAGTTGTTTTTGGTCGGCCTCTCTTTCGCTTTCCCTCGGGGGTCCATAGCATAGCTGTTCTTGCGATGGTATCAGGGTCCCTTCTGAGGACATGGCCAACCCAACTCCAGCGTCTGCCAGCTATGATGGTGTGCATGTCCTCCTGGTTACTCCGAATAAGTAGTTCTTGGTTGCTGATGGTGTTTGGCCAAAAGATTCGGAGAATTTTCCTTAGGCAGATTGTGTGGAAGGAGGACAGTTTCGACATTTCCTTCTCTGTTACTCTCCAACATTCCGCACCATAGAGAAGCACAGAAAGTACGCAGCTCTCATACAGTCTTAATTTGGTGTTTGTGCTGTACTGGGAAGACTTCCAAATGTTGTTGAGAATAGCAAAGGCTGTTCTCGCTTTATTCATTCTGTTGTTAATGTCCTTGCTTGTTCCGCCGTCAGGTGTTACTATGCTTCCTAGGTAAGTAAATGTGTCTGTCTGTTCTAACTTCTGGTTCCTTACTGTAATTGGCTCAGGATTGCCCACATTTAGTGTCATGACCTCTGTCTTCTTCAGATTGATGTTCAGGCCAACCTGCTGGCCATACTTATTCAGTCTATCAGTTTTGTCTTGAATGTGTTGGTGTGAATGCGCGAGCAGTGCAATGTCATCTGCATATTCCAAATCTTCCAGTGTAGAAAACGTTGTCCATCTAATTCCTCTTGGACTGCCCTCTGTTGTCTGGCGCATCACCCAATCTATGACTGTCAAAAATAATGTTGTTGATAAGGGGCATCCCTGTCGTACTCCTGTTTTCACTTCGAAAGTTACATTACTCGATCCAACACTGCACGTAAAGTTAGAATAGAGGCTTTTTATAATGGAAACAATGCGGCTGGGAATTCCATAAGCCCTCAGAATTTTCCATAGGCTGTCCCTGTGTATGCTGTCGAAAGCCTTTTCAAAATCAACAAAGTTAATGTACAGCTGTCTCTGCCATTCTGAGCACTGCTCTATAATGTTCCTGAGGGCAAATATATGATCTGCACATCTTCTGTTCTTTCTGAAGCCCGCTTGTTCTTTCCTCAGTTTATGGTCAACTGCTTTTGAAATTCTCTGGATGATTATCCTGCCTAGTATTTTGCTGGGAACTGAGAGGAGGGTAATTCCTCTCCAGTTGTTGCAGTCTGCAAGGTCGCCCTTCTTGGGCAATTTGACAATTGTTCCTTTACTCCACTCTATTGGTGTTGTCTCAGTTTCCCAGACTTGTGCAAATAGTGGTTCTAATAGTTCTGCTGCTAGTTCAGGGTCTGTCTTGAATAGCTCAGCATTCAGATTGTCGTGACCAGGCGCTTTTCCATTTTTTAGCCCTTTGATAGCTGTGATAATTTCTTCTTTTCGTGGAATGTCTGTATTTACGTCTAAGTCACTTTCAGCCTCAGGAACATTCAGCTGAGTCTCTGGTGGTTCCTTATTCAGTGTTTCTCTGAAGTGCTCTGCCCACCTTGTTTCCTGCCCCTGTGCTGTGGTGATGAGATTTCCTTGCTTGTCTCTTACTAACGTTATGTTGTTTGCACCTCGTTTTCCACTGATAGCTTTAGTTATTTTATAAACTGTGCTTTGTTCATTTCTCAGTGCTGCCTCTTTTGCCTGTCTTGCAAGGTCATCCAGAAATGTCCTTTTGTTAGCACGGGTTTGACGTTTTACTTCCTTGTCCAGCTGACTATACTGTTCACTATATATTGCCTTTAACCTGGGAGACTTAGCTTCTGTTTTCTTCCTTTTCATTTCCTTTCTCTTCGCTATGGTGTTTAGCGTTTCTGGTGTTATCCAGTCTTGGCTCTTTCTTTCCTGGAATCCCAAGCATGACTTGCTGCTTTCTTTATATATTGTTGAGATGGTGTTGAATTTCTGGTCCACATCGTCGGTCTCTGTTCTTTCCTGGCTTTTGGTAATCAGATATCGTCTCTTTACGTCGACCACAAACGCTTTTCTGGTGAGGGGGTCCTTAAGTTTCGTGATGTTGTATCTTTTCTGTTTGACTGCAACTGGTCCAGCAGCTCTGAGTTTCACCTTCAGTCTTGCTACTACTAGGTGATGATCACTTCCCACATCTGCGCCTCTTCTTACTTTCACGTCTTGTAGTGCATGTCTCCATCTGCCATTGATCATTATGTGATCTATCTGGTTTTTGTCTCGTCCGTTTGGTGATTCCCATGTTAACTTGTGCACTTCTTTGTGTTGAAAAAGTGTTCCTCCGATGACCAGGTTGTTAATACTGCAGAAGCTTATTAATTTGTCCCCATTCTCATTTACTGTTCCACTGCCGCATTTCCCCATTACTCTTTCGTTATAATTATTGTGTGTTCCAACTTTCGCATTTAGGTCTCCCATTACTATAATAAGATCGTACCTGGGTACAGTTTCCATTTCCTTTTGTACCTGTTGATAGAACTCGTCCTTGATCTCTTCGTCGCTGTCATTTGTTGGTGCATAACATTGTATAATTGTGGTGTTGGTGAATCTCCCTCTCAGTCTTGCTCTTATTAGTCTGTTGTTAATGGGTTTCCATTCCAGTAGAGACCTTTCCATTCCTTTCTTAAGGATAATGGCTACACCTTCGTTGTGCTGACCGTCCTCTCTACCAGAATAAAGTACTGTTTCCCCTGTAGCTGTTTTTTATTCTCCCCATCCCTGTCCATCTGCTCTCGCTTATTCCCAGGATATGTAGTTTGTAGTTCCTCATCTCTGCTGTAATCTGTCTCAGCTTTCCTGCCTCGTTCATAGTTCTGACATTCCAAAAACCAATTCTGGTTTCATGTTTTGCGGTCTGGGCATCCGTTTTCATGCCAGTGGCTTCCTTTCGGCTTTCACCACTGTCAGTCATACGAGCCTGAGACTCCGGATGTCCGTCCCGCATCAAAGTATTTCCATTTATTGCTGTTTCCGTAACGTGTGTGATTTTTTACACAGACAGGGGTGTCGGCCCTGTGCTAAAACCCCCAACCTGGAGGACCAGGGTACCAGCTTTTGTCTGACCCCTACCCACGCAGACCAGTCCAGCATGGTTGAACCTACCAGGAGTAAAACTCCCACTGGCATAGCTCTGGGGATTGTCAGGGTACACAAGCTGCCATACCGCTACAAGGTATAGGTACCATTGATGGCAGACATTACACTTCACATCTTGATAATTATTTGTGTTTTGTTGTGTGTCAAATATAAAATTTATTGCGCCCAAGGTGTGAAATAATACAGGTGAAGCTCAAAGATAGAAAAGGGAGACGGATTGAAAATACTTCCTTACTTTTTGTTGGTTATGCTTGCTGTGATTTGTGGTTTAGAACTGAAGTTTTCGTGTTCAAGCCATGTATGCCACACTGGCAGCTGTCAGTTCACAGTGTTGTATGATTGTTACGGTAGTTTTATTGACATCATCTGCTAGAATTGGCAGTGTGCATTTTTGGGGTCAATAGAATTAATATAAATTGATTTTTATACTTCACGGATTAATGAACGAGAAATACACGGTCAAATTATGATGTGTTAGCGTCGATAAGGTCACGCTTCGTGACTTAGTTACTGTACCCTTGTTACGTTGTCCGTCAAGCCGTGAAGTCGTGTTTTTACCTCCTTCCAAGGTTGATAGGCTTTGCTAATAGCCATATTTATGTAAAGTGATACCAGGACTCAGGGTCAGTCCAGATAATAATATATACAAGCGAATTCATAAGGTTAGTGATTAACCTGCGTTACGGAAGGATGGTTGATAAGTAATTTGATTATTTTCGTCAAGACTCATGCGCTCACTTCTGGCTGTCTGAATCCCAGCAGCACATGTATATAGCCATGATGTTCTGCTGACATGAATTCATTATGACACGGACGGATAAGAATATATATGCAAGTAAATTCTAATGAACTGTATGTGAATGTTATACCTACGTGAAATGTCTTCGTGTGTGAACTGTTTAATAAATCATGGACTCCAAGTTGAAGACTTATCCACATCGATACGTTACGGCTGTTTGTTTGCATTGACATGTTTGATTATTATTGTAGTGAAGAACTCTTCCGATGAGAAGATATATAATTTAATAATGAGCTCCGAAAGGAACCAATGTCTTCTTGGACATTCAACACATAATGAGTCCATATAACGGTGACCCTCTTTTGAAGATTATAAACGAACGAAGCACGCATTCGCGATTCAACAAAATACAGAACCAGCTGCAGCTACCTTCCTTATCAGCTCAGAACGTATCTTTATCTAACCATCTTCTCAAATCCACCAATTTTGAGATTACCAGATACTTCTAAAAAGTTTTTCTCCGTACAGATGCCAGTAATTACGGTATCGGAGCTTGTTTGCTTCAATATTACGACGATATACTTCATCCGTAGACTGGGTGATGCGCCAGACAACAGAGGGCAGTCCAAGAGGAATAAGATGGACAACATTTTCTACATTGGAAGATCTGGAATATGCAGATGACATTGCACTACTAGCACATTCACATCAACACATCCAGGAAAAAACGGATAGACTTAATAAGTTTAGCCAGCAGGTGGGCTTGAATATCAATTTAAAGAAGTCTGAGGTCATGACGCTCAATGTGAGCAACCCTGAGCCCATATCAGTAAGGAATCAGCAATTGGTACAGACAGACACCTTCACATACCTAGGAAGCACAGTAACACCAGACGGCGGGGCAGGGAAAGACATCAACATCAGAATGAATAAGGCAAGAACAGCCTTCTTTAGCCTAAACAACATCTGGAAGTCCTCCCAATACAGCACAAGCACAAAATTAAGATTATATCAGAGCTGTGTGCTTTCTGTGCTTCTCTATGGTGCGGAATGCTGGAGAGTTACAGAGAAGGAAATGTCGAAATTGTCCTCTTTTCACACAACATGCCTAAGAAAAATTCACCGAATCTTTTGGCCAAATACCATCACTAACCAAGATCTGCTTACTTGTAGCAAGCAAGAGGACATGCACACCATCATAGCTGGCAGACGCTGGAGCTGGGTTGGTCATGTCCTCAGAAGAGACCCCGACGCCATCACAAGAACAGCTATGCTTTGGACCCCTGAAGGAAAACGAAAGAGAGGCCGACCAAAAACAACCTGGCGGAGGACTGTGGAGGCTGAGATGCAAAGAATGAACCAGAGTTGGGACACTGTACGAAGGATGGCCACCGACCGAGCAAAGTGGAATCAATTTGTTGTTGCCCTACAAGATGCCACTAGGCATGATGGCCACTGACTGCTTTGACGGTCGGCGGCTAAGGATCAAAGAAGAAGAAGAATACTTCATCCGACGATGTACATCTCAAGAAAACTGAAGTTACCTGAAACAAAATATTCTACTGTGGACAAGGAGTTGCTGGCAGTTGTGTGGGCAATTACTAAACTCGAAAAAATTTTGTTGGGAGCACCTTTCGTGATCCAAACGGATCAGAAGGCGGTGACATCGTTACGTCGCTCTAACCACAAAAGCCCCAAACTTGCCAGATTTTCGATTCTATTACAGCCATATGACTTTGTCATCGAAACCATACCAGGACAAGAAAATATAATTGCTGATGCACTTTCGAAACACCCTACTGAAGTCGAATAGTAATTGTCCACAAGTTAAAAGATTGAAGACTGAACAAGATTGACTCTGGAACTCTCACTTATTCCTGCGATGAAATTGATATGAACCACCTCCATACGGAAAAAACACTTCGAATAATTTGCAGTGAATCATTCAATATATTCAGTTTCCGAAAGAAGATTTGTGATAGCAGGAGACATATTTCGATGGTTCTTTTCTAACGTTTGGACTTTGGTTAGTGTCCAATCGTTCTACAACTCATTACGATATGGTCGGGAATATGATATGAATCCAAGCTGGACATATAACGTTATGCTACAGAAATTGACTAATTCAACACGATAAAAGTTTATATCCAATCAGGAACGAAACTTAGTTGAACAGTATTAAATTTCTTCTCCAAAGGAACTTTCTATACATTCGCAAGGGACATAACGATGACTGGATCTTCACATTCGACATTATTAAGTTTAATAGTTATTAAATTAATAAAGAATATAATAAAATTGAAGTGTGATAAATAAAAAAATGAAATGTGTCAAAAGAAAGAAAAGATGAAAAAAACAAAATAATATCACACAAGCGAATACTCTAAATATTTTATTTATGAATATGATAGCTGTTATATGCATTTAGTTAAGATGTTCACATGAAATGTATGAATATTTTTTCTTTTTTTTTAACTCATTAATTTAATTATTTAGTAATTACTCGACACTCATAATTAAGTTTAAACACACATAACTAAATTAATTTATACTGTATAATTAGATGTTAATTAATTAATACCCTACATACTTACTATGATTAATTAGTTTAATTTTAATTAGTTAGAATAATTTTCTTTACATAACATTTCATTATTCACTCACTACAGTCTTTAAGTTCAGTAGCTAATTATTTAGCGACAGTTGACACCCCTTTGTTTAGTAATGTTATATGACTGACATATTATCGACATGACCACGACACTGTTCTAGACAGAACATTGTAGGCCATATGTCGGGTTTTTGTTAAATTTTTCATATGTTTGAGTAAGATAGTTCAAAAAAATCTATCTAATAGATTTTTTTTCCCCGGCGGGCAGGGAATTGTTACGGTAGTTTTATTGATATCGTCTGCTAGAATTGGCAGTGTGCATTTTTGGGGTCAATAGAATTAATATAAATTGATTTTTATACTTCACGGATTAATGAACGCGAAATACACGGTCAAATTATGACATGTTAGCGTCGATAAGGTCACGCTTCGTGACTTAGTTACTGTACCCTTGTTACGTTGTCCGTCAAGCCGTGAAGTCATGTTTTTACTCCTTCCAAGGTTGATAGGCTTTGCTAATAGCCATATTTATGTAAAGTGATACCAGGACTCAGGGTCAGTCCAGATAATAATATATACAAGCGAATTCATAAGGTTAGTGATTAACCTGCGTTACGGAAGAATGGTTGAAAAGTAATTTGATTATTTTCGTCATGACTCATGCGCTCACTTCTGGCTGTCTGAATCCCAGCAGCACATGTATATAGCCATGATGTTCTGCTGACATGAATTCATTATGACATGGACAGATAAGAATATACAGTTGACATTCAAAAATCCGGCCATCGATAATCCGGTTCCTTCAGATTTCCCGCATGGATTTCGGAGCGCATTTTTTAATTTACCGCGTTGGCGCGCCACTGTTTTCTGGAGCCGTTTATGTTTTGATGCAACTGTTGGGTCTTGCTTGCACGTGTTAACAGGCATTCCTGCTCATTCCTTCTCATTTTATCATTTATTTGCTGCTGTATAGCCCCATTATGGATTCAGCAAATAAAAGAAGTGGTGTAAAACGTAAACATCGTGCGTTGTCGATCACAGATCATTTAGTTTTTAATTTTCTTTCTATAAAGGACTGTACAGGTAGTCATTTTCTTTTAAATATATACAGCATAGATAACCATTAAAAAATCCGGCATTTTCAACAATCCGGCACTCCTCAGGTCCGGAGGTTGCCGGATTTTTGAATGTCAACTGTATATGCAAGTAAATTCTAATGAACTGTATGTGAATGTTATACCTACGTGAAATGTCTTCGTGTGTGAACTGTTTAATAAATCATGGACTCCAAGTTGAAGACTTATCAACATCGATACGTTACGGCTGTTTGTTTGCATTGACATGTTTGATTATTATTGTAGTGAAGAACTCTTTCGATGAGAAGATATATAATATAATAATGAGCTCCGAAAGGAACCAATGTCTTCTTGGACATTCAACACATAATGAGTCCATATAACGGTGAATTAATATGAAACAAATATAAAGGTATGTTATCAGGCACTCGCAGGAAATAAAGAAGTAGAACACCAGACAACAGAAAAACAACAGACATGAGTGGCTTACCCAGGATTTGAACACTGGACCTTCCGTGCGACAACCCCGCCTAGCCATGCAAGCGAATCACACTATCCGCTCTGCCATCTACGCATCATAAAAATGATGTTTCAATGGCAGGTCAATAGTGCGAACCACAATACACGACACCAGAAGTCCTCCATGGGCAGTTCAGCCTATTAATGACGCAATCACTTCTGTTGTATTTCTATCAAGCAGTATAGGCCGAATCCAACAAGACCCTTAGGACCTTAATACTGTGTCCAGTAAATGATAGTAGACTAGAACAGTGAGAACAGGATAGTGGGTAGGTTTGGTATTGTACAAACATTTATTACAAATAAGGGAGGGAACCGAAGCACGCATTCGCGATTCAACAAAATACAGAACCAGCTGCAGCTACCTTCCTTATCAGCTCAGAACGTATCTTTATCAATGATTTATATGAGGCTGTCTCTTGGTCTTCCTCGTGCGCTAAAACCAGACCTTCTACAGTTGCAGGCACATAGTGCTAACTGACTGGTTGGGCTCCATTCTCATGAGACAGCCACACGACTGTTTTTTTGTTTCCTTATACCTTTGATGCAGGATGTAGTTTCTATAACTTTTCTGATGTCATCATTTCTCACCATGTCTTCTGATGTCATAATTTCTCAATATGTCTTCTGATGTCATCGTTTCTCAATATGTCTTCTGTCATCGTTTCTCACCATGTCTTCTGATTTCATCGTTTCTCACCATGTCTTCTGATTTCATCATTTCTCACCATGTCTTATTGATGTCATCATTTCTCACCATGTCTTCTGATGTCATCATTTCTCACCATGTCTTATTGATGTCATCATTTCTCACCATGTCTTATTGATGTCATCATTTCTCACCATGTCTTATTGATGTCATCATTTCTCACCATGTCTTATTGATGTCATCATTTCTCACCATGTCTTATTGATGTCATCATTTCTCACCATGTCTTCTGATGTCATCATTTCTCACCATGTCTTATTGATGTCATCATTTCTCACCATGTCTTATTGATGTCATCATTTCTCACCATGTCTTATTGATGTCATCATTTTTCACCATGTCTTCTGATGCCATCATGTCTCGCCATGTCTTCTGATGCCATCATGTCTTACCATGATTTATTGATGTCATTATTTCTCATCATGTCTTATTGATGTCATTATTTCTCACCATGTCTTCTGATGTCATCATTTCTCACCATGTCTTATTGATGTCATCATTTCTCACCATGTCTTATTGATGTCATCATTTCTTACCATGTCTTATTGATGCCATCATTTATCACCATGTCTTATTGATGTCATCATTTCTCACCATGTCTTATTGATGTCATCATTTCTCACCATGTCTTCTGATGTCATCATTTCTCACTATGTTTTATTGATGTCATCATTTCTCACCATGTCTTATTGATGTCATCATTTCTCACCATGTCTTATTGATGCCATCATTTCTCACCATGTCTTATTGATGTCATCATTTCTCACCATGTCTTATTGATGTCATCATTTCTCATCATGTCTTATTGATGTCATCATTTCTCACCATGTCTTATTGATGTCATCATTTCTCACCATGTCTTCTGATGTCATCATTTCTCACCATGTCTTATTGATGTCATCATTTCTCACCATGTCTTCTGATGTCATCATTTCTCACCATGTCTTCTGATGTCATCATTTCTCACCATGTCTTCTGATGTCATCATTTCTCACCATGTCTTCTGATGTCATCATTTCTCACCATGTCTTCTGATGTCATCATTTCTCACCATGTCTTATTGATGTCATCATTTCTCACCATGTCTTATTGATGTCATCATTTCTCACTATGTCTTATTGATGCCATCATTTCTCACCATGTCTTATTGATGCCATCATTTCTCACCATGTCTTATTGATGTCATAATTTCTCACCATGTCTTATTGATGTCATCATTTCTCACCATGTCTTATTGATGTCATCATTTCTCACCATGTCTTATTGATGTCATCATTTCTCACCATGTCTTATTGATGTCATCATTTCTCACCATGTCTTCTGATGTCATCATTTCTCACCATGTCTTCTGATGTCATCATTTCTCACCATGTCTTATTGATGTCATCATTTCTCACCATGTCTTCTGATGCCATTATTTATCACCATGTCTTCTGATGTTAGACATACTAACCTGAGATTTCACCTCTAATCCTAAAGGTACTGGGCTCGCTCCCAGCACAGGGAATATAACTAATGGAAATTTGTTCAGAACCAGTGCTTCCTGATGTCTATAACCCCCCTACCCCCCCCCCCCCCCCCCCCCCCCCCCCCGGTTTCCAGGGTAATGAGATCAAATACCTAGCCTTCTCGGACAAGGACAAAAAAAGTAGGTCTCATGTGAAAGTGTGCACGTTAAAAATCCCTTGGCAGTTGGAAATCGTAAAGAATAGGCCATACGGCCGCTGCCATGGCAAAATTTAAAAATTGTGAAACCTACTGTTGCGTGCATATTTTGACGCACATATTACAAAAATCGATATGGCTATTTAATATGGGAAAAATATAGACATTCATTCATTTGTGTATGAAAATGCTGTCTATGGGGAAAGCGAGATAATCCATGTTTGATTCACACTTTTGATTATAGGAGTAATCGTTCTTGATATTGATCCGGCGCACGGATATTGCTCTTATATTTGTACTTATTTTTAGGGCCAGAAAATAGATTAATTTGCTTATTATGTTTATGGCCTGAATTCATATGTATTACATATTATTAGTACAAGTAGAATCAGTCCTATATTGTATATTTTGGATGGGTAGGCGGGACTAGATTCTTATTATTCCGCTCTAGCGGAAGTATGAGTTGTCTTGACAAGTCGTGATGAGTTCCGATGTACCGTGATAATGGCGGGTACGCACTTTTCAAAGGGCTGGTAGATTCTTAAGGAAATATGATTCATGAAGTGGTTTTCTTCTAAAGGAGATGGTATCTCTACTATAGTTTATGTTAGAGACTCTCCTAAGGTACGGTACAATGTATAATTCGGACTCCATGTATTGCCAGACCCTATTTTGATGATCTCATGTCGATTCGACCTAGATGGAACATTGTGCTTCGTATCGCTAGCGTCGTATTTTGTATCGACGAAGATGACAGACTTTCCTACAGCGGTTATGGCTACGTGAATTAACCTGATCACCGTAGAGCTGTATGGAAACATTTATGAAATCATTTATATATCCATTATAAATTAACTCTGGCTTATATTCTCCTTCCTATGAATGAGTGAACGACAACTCAGGGAGGCGGCCATGTTAGATTTCGGTCATCATATGTTTTGATCACTGCCAAGAGAACAGATTATTTATCCTATTATCGGACAGTGACAGGGAGATCTCAATCTTGCTAGAAACCCCCCTTTCGTGGTTTCATAATATATACTACAAACTATGGACGTCAAGTAACTTTAGTTATTTACCGATCTGCCTTCACTGACGCGTTTAGTCAAATAGGGGATGCGGCCATAATGTATCATGACATTGAACTTTTGATGTACTGCCCATTATATCTGAATGTGTCATGACTTCAGATCTGCTATGTATACCTACAAATTGATATGTCAACATACCATGATGTACTCGTATGTCCCAGTGTGTACGTCTGAATAAATTGAGTAAACAAAGATTCCAGCAGTCTGCATTGGTGCCTTGTAGACACAAGTGTATGAGTGGTTATATTGGTCAGCACACGAACAGTACACCATTCGCGGTAATCACACTCTGCACTTCTACTCCATACATACACCATCCTGCGTCGGTTGAAGTGACCAAGTTTAGGGCCTGCTTCCCCTGGAGCCTTTGCCTTCCCTAACTCAGGACTAGGGTGAGTTACCCATTTACAGCTGGGTAGACTGGAGCATGCCTGATCTCAACAACACACCACTCTTCCTTACAGAGCATACAGACTGACACTTTACAGAGTGGGAAATAAACAAAAAAAAAAAAGAAGAAAGAAACTTTTACAGTGGCGAGCCAGATTCCTGGGTCCAGCTTACGCAGTTTTGTGTTGAGAATCACAGTTTACAGCTGAAAGAACATTTGTTTGACCACATCAACACCAGTAGGACAGCTATACAGTCGATGTCAGCTTGACCTGTATTACCGATAGGATGCTGTATCTAGGTCAGCGCTTGTTGACAGTTTTTCGCTGTACAGACAGTATTACACAGGACAGTGGTATCAAGTGTAGAAAATATCTGGAGCAGTATTGTTGACATTTCTCAACGTACAGAAGAATCACAGTGTTGTTGAACATAAAGTGCATAGTTCATCGTTGGATCTTCATATGCTCAAAAGAGAAAAATTGACAGTGTAATAGTTTAGAATTAAATCTATTACTAAATAAAGTGGCAAGTTATTAGAATTAAATAAACTGTGCCTGCTTTACAACACTATACCTGCAACACATTCCATTCATGACATAAATTATATTGTATGCTATATGCTATTTATGCTTACATGTTATTTGTTTATATGTGTAGGTGTTTATATGTTGCGGGCCTGGATGGGAGGTGACTAGAACAGGAAATACCGAGTGATATTGGTCTTGTTCTGGCGTTCGATAGGGAGCAATTTCTTAATTGAAATTTGCATGCAACATAGTTTGCAAATATTTGGTTAGTTGTGACGACTGTTTCATATTTGTATTTGTAACATTTTTTTTTGTTCTTTATTTTTGTTTGATTTGTTTGTATAATTGTAGGTCTCATCTTTCCTTTCATTTCAGTTTTTTACACCCTTATGTTTATACACTGTGGCGTTATTTGTCTTGTTATATTATTGCAGTTATCATCACGGTTTCTGTGATCATTTTTTTCATTTCTCCTATTTAATTTAATTTGATCTCTGCAAATGTGTTCATATTGTCTTTTCTTGTCTGTCCTTTGTAATGTCTTTAGTTGACATATGACATAGGAGTTATAGTGGTATACACTGATAGTATAGTACAGATCAGTACTTTATGATTATTTTCCACAGGTACCCAAGTGATCTTTGATTACATGGAGATATACAAGACCTTTGTAAGGCTTGTCTCCCACAGTATTTGAGATACAGTTATTGTTGTCCACAGGTACTCAAGTTATCATTGGGTATTATAAACCATACAAGTTTGGACTAAGACTAAGTCTATGGTATAGACTTGTCTCCCATTAAATTGAAATAGGGTAATTTATTTACTTTTTCAGGTTTCTGATTTAAGAAGACAATATGTCTACATTAGATTATTTTATTGCACAAGGAAAATCTCTTGATAAGACTGGAAAAGACTTAGAACAATGGGCTGTTGCTCAATATGACAAAGCATTAGCTGCAGAAGAGAAAAAAACTGCTGCTGCTGCTGAAGAGAGAAAAGCTGCTGCTGAGGAAAAAAAAGCTGCGGCTGAGGAGAGAAAACTTCAAATAGAAGAAAAAAAAGCTGCTGCAGAAGAAAGGAAAGCTCTAGCTGAAGAAAAAAGATTAGAAAAAGAAGCTGATACTGCTGCTGAACTTAAGAAATTGCAGATGCAAGTGGAGGAAAGGAGATTTGATGCAGAACAGAAGAAATTAGAAGCTGATGCAGAACAAAAAAAATTAGAAGTTGCTGCAGAACAGAAGAAATTAGAAGCTGCTGCAGAACAGAGAAGATTAGATAGAGAAGCTGAAGAGAGAAAAGCAATAAGAGAACATGAGTTCGAATTAGAGAAATTAAAATTGACATGTATGAGTAATGTTAATCAGGCATCTGGTGGTAATGGTAAACCCTTTGTGTACAAGGTCAAGGTACCAGCGTTTAACCCTACCAGTGATGACATAACATTTTGGCTTTCTAGATTTGAACGGGCTTGTCGATCTCATAATGTTGACAAATCACAGTATGTGAATCAGTTGTCTGAAAATCTAAAAGGGGAGTCTCTGAGTAAGTTATATTTTGTTGAAGAGGCCGACAAAGATAATTATGATGCTGTTAGGGCAGCTTTGATAAAGAGATATCAGCTGTCTGAGGAAGGTTATCGTCTTTTGTTTAAAACAATGAGACCTGAGGTAGGTGTAGAATTCTCAGAATTCATCTCAAAAGCACGAATTACACTTTCACGATGGATTGAATTATCCAAAACAGAGAAAACATTTGATGGTCTTACGGATTTATTGCTAAGAGACAAGGTCATGTCTTCTGTAAATAAATCATTCCTAGAGTTTTTACATGAGCGTAAACCTAGTACAATAAAGCAAATGGAAGAATATTGTGACCAGTATGCCACGGCACACCCTGACATGATTCTTAGTAACTCTAACATTAAAGAGAGTATGCCAGTTGCTTCGGCAACAGAATATAATCAGAATTACTCACACAAATTCCAAGGAGCTAAAAATAAATTTGATAAAAAGGTTAATTGGAATAAGTATCAAAACCAAGATAACCGCTCAAATCAGAGTTCTTCTTTGAAGAACTGGAATCGGGCTGATAGTCCTCGACACGCGAGGGGTACCCATAATGTTAGAAATTCTCGGAAAGGGAGTAGCTATAAGAACTACCCAAGTGCTTCATGGAGACAAAAGAAACAATATTACAGGGATACTCAATATAATGAGCATGATGATTATGATCATGAATGTTATGATTCAAACCCAAATAGGGGTTATAACAAGGGAAATGATAATTATAGAGACAATTATAACCGAGGTAGATCACAACACAAAAGACATGGTAAATCGTATTACCAGGCTAACTCTGCACAACAGGAGTTCCACGACACCGATAATCAAAATAATGATAAAAAAGACTCCAATAGTGTAGCAAATTCTGCTTTCGATTTTGCTAGAGCATCTGAGTGTTCGCAATGCAAAACATTATTCGATCCAACCACAGTTTCTACTTTAAGCTGCGGTCACCCGCTTCCCGCTCTCCATGCGTCAATCGCGCATAATGGAAGGGGTGCTCTTGTCTTTAATAGGGGCCTAATAGATGGTACTCCGGTATCAATTCTTTTCGATTCGGGGTGCACTACCATTGGAGTGAGGCAATCACTCGTAAATCATTCTCGAGCTACAGGCAATATAGTCAAATGTGTAACATTTGGTGGCACATTGGAGAAGTACTCCACTGCCATTATCAATATTGCTACGCCTTTCTTTACAGGAGAGGTGCAAGCATGTCTCTTGCCGAATCCGATCGCTGATCTTATCATCGGTCGCATTCATGGAGTGAAAGAATGCACTCCACACCAAATTTCTAATTGGGAAAAAGTTAATATGCAATCTGCTAATGCAGTAATCACTAGGGCTCAAGCTCTTAATATGCCACAATCTTCACATTCTGAAGATAATGATGCGCAGATCCAAGATGATCCCTTGGAGATTTCCCACGATTCCTTTATCAAACAGCAGGAAGATGATCCTACTCTAAAGAAATTCTTTACTCTGGCAACAAAAGGTGATCCGAATAAGGATACAAATCGTAAATCTTGGATTACGATGAAGAATGGCGTACTTGTACGTATGGTACAAGACTCCGCTAAGTCCATTCATTCTCAAATCCTTGTGCCTAAAAATATGAGAGTTAAAATCTTACAGCACGCTCATGATTCGCAGTGTGCTGGACATATGGGTTTTTCCCGTACTAAAGCTAGAGTTCTTCAATCTTTCTTTTGGCCTGCTGTGAATAAGCACATACGAATCTATTGTCGATCTTGTAAAGTATGTCAAGAGATTAAATCCAGAGGTCCACGCCATGATGCACCTATTCAGGCTGCAGACATTCCCATTCGGCCATTTCAAAAAATGGCGATAGACATCATTGGTCCATTTAAGATAAAGTCTGCTAGAGGACACCAATTTATTTTGACGTGTGTTGATATGTGCACACGTTGGCCGGAGGCTGTTCCTCTAAAGAGCATAACTACTGCTGATGTCGCAGATGCTCTTTGGTTAATATTTTCTCGTCTGGGGTTTCCAGCAGAAATATTATCCGACCATGGTACCCAACTCATATCGGATACCATGTCTCAAGTAATGTCGACTCTGAAGATAGAGAGATCGCTGAGTAGTATTTATCATCCTATGTCCAATGGGATGGTGGAACGTTTGAATAGAACTCTGAAAAACCTACTAGGTAAGATAACAGAAGATCATCCTCAGGATTGGGATAGGGTTTTACCCGCGGCTCTCTTTGCATATAGAGAGGTCGCCAACGAACATACAGGATTTTCTCCCTTTGAACTTGTCTTTGGCGCGAAACCGCGAGGTCCTATGTCCTTACTTCATGATCTTATAACTGCTGATAATATTGTCGATGACACAAAATCCTCTTATGAATATGTCATCGCACTTAGACACAAGATTATTGAAGCATGCAAATTGGCAACTGCTTCTTCTGAATTTGCGAAACAGAAGGCAAGGGAATTTGCCAATAAAAAGAGATGTTTGCGACAACTTTGTCCAGGTGACAAAGCATTTGTCTTGCTACCCTGTAGGGAAAATAGACTTCTTATTTCTTGGAAAGGTCCATGCGATATAATATCAAAAGTTTCCGATGTTGACTATATCGTCGATATTGACGGGAAGCGTAAAACCTTCCACATCAACATGCTCACGGAATTCCATGAACGTCCTGATTATTTACAACCTGTTTTCCAGGCAACGGACGATTTTCCAGTCCAACATGGACAGTACTCATCTCTGTCAGTAATACAGGATGAGGAAACGAGTTTCTCGGATGTAAATTTACCTTTTCCAATGATTCCTCTTCACTCTAATGAATCATGGAAAGATGTTGCAATTTCTCCAGAATTATCTCCAGGAGAGCAGAAACAAGTTTCTACTATGTTAGAACAATTTCAGGATGTCCTTACTGACATTCCTGGTCAAACTGATGTCATTCAACATGACATTATTCTTACTGACCATAGTCCTATTAGAGTCAGACCGTATCCTATCCCGATACATTTTCAAGCACAGGTAGAGAAAGAGTTAGATGAGATGATAGAGTTAAAAATTATTGAACCATCCACATCAGCATATTCTTCGCCGATGGTTATAGTACGAAAAAAAGACAATAACATACGTCTTTGCGTGGATTATCGCAAATTGAACCAAGTGACTAAATTTGATGCTGAACCTATGCCTTTGCTAGAAGAGCTACTTACGAGACTATCGAATTCTCATTTCTTTACTAAACTCGATTTGTCTAAGGGATATTGGCAAGTTCCATTAGCCGAACACGCCAAACCGTTTACTGCTTTTTCGACGCCTAGGGGTCTATTCCAATGGAATTTCATGCCTTTCGGTCTTATGAACGCCCCTGCAACATTTGTACGCATGATGCGTCGAATCCTATCTCATCGCTCAGATGTCATTGCGTATCTTGATGACATCTGTCTTTTCAGTGATACTTGGAACGATCACTATAATGGTATAAATGAACTATTGTCTATCTTACGCGAGCATAACCTGACAGCGAAACCATCGAAAGCATGTATTGGTTTTAGCGAAATATCTTTCTTAGGACATCGTGTTGGTCATGGGTTCCTAAAAACAGAAGACCATAATACAAGTAAGATACTTAACATTTCTATTCCTAAGACTAAAAAGCAAGTACGAAGTCTCTTAGGTCTAATACAATTTTATGGACGATTCATCCCGAATCTGTCCTCCATTATGTCACCTCTTTCTTCCTTGCTAAAGAAAGGGTCTCCTAATGTAGTCCATTGGACTCAAGAATGTCAATCCTCTTTGGATAAGGTTAAAACTATGTTTTCTACTTCACCTATCCTAGTATTGCCTTCTAAGGATAAGACATTTATTCTTCGTAGTGACGCTTCATCCACCGGGATTGGAGCGGCACTAATGCAAGAGAACTCTGGAACTCTGCATCCTGTGATGTATATTTCTCGGAAATTAAATGCCGCAGAGAAGAATTACTCGGTCCTAGACCGTGAATTATTGGCTATGGTTTGGTCAATCCTTAAACTGCAAAGATTTCTTCTGGGCGCGCATTTCATTGTGGAAACTGACCAGAAAGCTCTTACGGCTATTCAGAGTAAAAATCTGAAGAGCGCGAGATCAACGCGATACGCGATTGCTCTACAGCCATTTCATTTTTCGGTGCGAGCTATCCGTGGGTCAGAAAATGTGATGGCAGATATTTTGTCTAGATGCCCACATGATTCATAACTGTTATACAACTTTGATACAGTTGTTTCTATGTTGAAATGTGTACACATATGTAATATATCATATATTGATTGTAACACTACTTAGCGGTTCATTGATATTTATTCACCGCTGATCTTTCAATGTTTTTCGTCTTTGATGATCATGATGTTAAGATATCTTAGATGAAATTTATGTATAAACTAATGTGGAAATTGTGTCATTGCTAATATTGTAGTATGCGTTGGTGACACCTCTCTGGAAATATTAATACTTAGAGAAGTACCTTCTCTAAGGTCATAAAACTTATGCTTATCATCTGCGCATTGTTATTGGTGCGTTGTGAGCCTATTGTATGTTGCTCCTAGATGTGTTTCAAAAAAAAATGTACCATTTTTTTTTCCCGAGGGGTGTGGTAATCTGTTGCGTGCATATTTTGACGCACATATTACAAAAATCGATATGGCTATTTAATATGGGAAAAATATAGACATTCATTCATTTGTGTATGAAAATGCTGTCTATGGGGAAAGCGAGATAATCCATGTTTGATTCACACTTTTGATTATAGGAGTAATCGTTTTTGATATTGATCCGGCGCACGGATATTGCTCTTATATTTGTACTTATTTTTAGGGCCAGAAAATAGATTAATTTGCTTATTATGTTTATGGCCTGAATTCATATGTATTACATATTATTAGTACAAGTAGAATCAGTCCTATATTGTATATTTTGGATGGGTAGGCGGGACTAGATTCTTATTATTCCGCTCTAGCGGAAGTATGAGTTGTCTTGACAAGTCGTGATGAGTTCCGATGTACCGTGATAATGGCGGGTACGCACTTTTCAAAGGGCTGGTAGATTCTTAAGGAAATATGATTCATGAAGTGGTTTTCTTCTAAAGGAGATGGTATCTCTACTATAGTTTATGTTAGAGACTCTCCTAAGGTACGGTACAATGTATAATTCGGACTCCATGTATTGCCAGACCCTATTTTGATGATCTCATGTCGATTCGACCTAGATGGAACATTGTGCTTCGTATCGCTAGCGTCGTATTTTGTATCGACGAAGATGACAGACTTTCCTACAGCGGTTATGGCTACGTGAATTAACCTGATCACCGTAGAGCTGTATGGAAACATTTATGAAATCATTTATATATCCATTATAAATTAACTCTGGCTTATATTCTCCTTCCTATGAATGAGTGAACGACAACTCAGGGAGGCGGCCATGTTAGATTTCGGTCATCATATGTTTTGATCACTGCCAAGAGAACAGATTATTTATCCTATTATCGGACAGTGACAGGGAGATCTCAATCTTGCTAGAAACCCCCCTTTCGTGGTTTCATAATATATACTACAAACTATGGACGTCAAGTAACTTTAGTTATTTACCGATCTGCCTTCACTGACGCGTTTAGTCAAATAGGGGATGCGGCCATAATGTATCATGACATTGAACTTTTGATGTACTGCCCATTATATCTGAATGTGTCATGACTTCAGATCTGCTATGTATACCTACAAATTGATATGTCAACATACCATGATGTACTCGTATGTCCCAGTGTGTACGTCTGAATAAATTGAGTAAACAAAGATTCCAGCAGTCTGCATTGGTGCCTTGTAGACACAAGTGTATGAGTGGTTATATTGGTCAGCACACGAACAGTACACCATTCGCGGTAATCACACTCTGCACTTCTACTCCATACATACACCATCCTGCGTCGGTTGAAGTGACCAAGTTTAGGGCCTGCTTCCCCTGGAGCCTTTGCCTTCCCTAACTCAGGACTAGGGTGAGTTACCCATTTACAGCTGGGTAGACTGGAGCATGCCTGATCTCAACAACACACCACTCTTCCTTACAGAGCATACAGACTGACACTTTACAGAGTGGGAAATAAACAAAAAAAAGAAGAAAGAAACTTTTACACCTACCCACCACAAAAATATTTATAGAATCTGCGATTCCTTTATACACACATTGGGATCCTTGCTAGTGCTATGGAGTTCATGCACTGGGCTGAGATACTCCTTGTATGATCTAAGGGAGGAGATCGGTGCACTGATGGAGTTGTCCTTATGCAATGAAGATGATCCTTAAAACCAAACAAAACAAAACCATAATCATGTTATATACTCGTATATTATGAGATGGGTCAGAAAATGTTAATAGTGTACGAGAAAGCCATATTTTGCCTGAATTACTTTTCCTGATTTGATCTGTTTAGTCCTCTGCTTACACTGATTATAATGCACAATGGGAACTGCTGAATTTAACTGTAAATGCCATAGTTTAATTTTGTTGGTCTTAATGCAGGTTTGAAAAAACCTATATATATAAGATGGCGCATCTGCCAATTTTATGGAAGAAAGAATTAACAATTGGTTTTTCAATTAAATATCAGTTTAGAAAAACCTTGTTACTCTTAAAATATTCCCAGCTGATGAAGAGTTCAATATTAGCATTTTACATTTAGCACTGTTTCAGCTCCTTGTATTGACTCTATAAGCTCATTTTACCCGTAATGTGCAATGAGCTGATATCTCTCACCTGCTGTTTTTAATTTCATTTGCATTTTTTTCAGACACATTATGAATGCTGAATCATTTCTTTGCTTTAAATACCCTTGGCTTACATTGTCAGCCCAATGATCCACAAATGAATGATTTTTTTAAGAAAAGAAGTTAGTTTTTTTTTTTTTAAATAGCTCTTTTGGTGCTTCTGTAGCTTTTGCTGTTGTGTTACTTGTTTGAAGTGCTACTTTGTGTGTACAGGCTGCAACATCCACTGCTGCTCCTCTACATCTGTAAAAATTGACATATTTAAACAATTGTCTTTTATTTCTACCTCAGTTAAGGTCTTTTTTTTTTTTAAGGCCTGCACCATACAGGGAGCCAAAGGGTAAAAAATAAAATAAAGTTACATTGTTTACATCACTTTATTATAAGTCTTTCATTATGTTGACATTTGTTACATGTTTTTGTTAGTTTTACTTTACAAACTGAATATATTAAACTAAGGTCTATCTTTAGGGCATTAACTTTACATTAATTATGTTGGGTTAACACTGCTCACTGTTTTGTCTTCTAATTTTGTGATAAACATGTAATATACACAGTAATGGAAATAAAAATGAAAAAGAACAACCTTTGTACTATTTTATTTGCAGAAGTTCATGTAATCAGATGTGAAAATTAAAAAATGCCATTCATATATAACTCAGCCATTCAAGACAAAAGAGGGTGCTCTGGTTATGATCCTTGGCACAACCCAGAGAAAGCAGAACAGCATTTATGATGCTGACTCACTTTATTTTTTTCCATGCAGGTTTCACCTTCCTGTAGTGAGGCATGTTCCTTTCAACCTAGATTTTAGTCCGTTAGTTATATCAGCGCATAATTCGCCATTCAAAAACAACAGGTGAACTCCAATCACTAAAGTACAGCACTGATAAGTCCTGAAAAGGACTAATAGTGTCTATCCGCTAGCATGATAAAGCCCTGACAAGGACTGCCAGCTACACTAACAATACCTGCACTTCTTCAGCAATCACTGGCTAGAGCAATAAGAAACAGCAAATAGGCTCGCTTTTTTTTTTTCCTCCTAGGAAAATATCAAAATTACGCACGTACAATGTTTGTATATTAAACAAACAAAAAGAAACAAGGTGCTAATGAACGATCAGACAACCGGCGGGGAAACCTGTTGATAGCATTACAAGGCAGTTCTTGTTCTGGAGTCATCACAGTAACAGAGTTAAAGGGAGACTGAAACATATACGGAGAAGAAATCTGGGGAAAGATCTTGAGCTGATGGCATGGGACAGGAAGACTTGGGATACGTTTATTTAAAGGCTAAATCTTCTTGGGGGAGGGGGGGGGAGAGCTGAAGGGTAGATATGATGATGATTTTGATGATGTATTGCAGCAGTTATAAATATTACATTGAGATCTAGTGAACATTCAAATCTACATATACCATTTTATCTTAACTCTTTGACTCCGGAACAACGCGCAGAGCGTTGGTCAGAACTGACACCCGTGCCAAAACAATGCTCCAAGCTGTGTTTTTGTCTATCTTGAATTTAAATTACGGCACAGGGTGGAGAATAATTGAGGAGTCAAAGAATTAAACAGCATAACATGAACAAGCCACCCTACTGCACCTCATGTATCTCTATTATAACTAGTTATTTGAACAATCAGCACAGTTCACTCACTGGCATAGTCCTCAAACAAACATCACTCTGTCATGTAAGAAGATTTATGAGCCGGCAACAAAATACAATGGACTTTGTCAGCAAGTTTCTTCAGTGTGTATCCTATCTCCATCATCGTCTTATCTCTTGTTCCACTGGCCTTTATCAGCAAGTTTCTTCAGTGTGTATCCTATCTCCATCATCGTCTCATCTCGTTCCACTGGCCTTTGTCAGCAAGTTTCTTCAGTGTGTATCCTATCTCCATCATCGTCTCATCTCTTGTTCCACTGACCTTTGTCAGCAAGTTTCTTCAGTGTGTATCCTATCTCCATCATCGTCTTATCTCTTGTTCCACTGGCCTTTGTCAACAAGTTTCTTCAGTGTGTATCCTATCTCCATTATCGTCTCATCTCTTGTTCCACTGGCCTTTGTCAGCAAGTTTCTTCAGTGTGTATCCTATCTCCATCATCGTCTCATCTCTTGTTCCACTGGCCTTTGTCAACAAGTTTCTTCAGTGTGTATCCTATCTCCATCATCGTCTCATCTCTTGTTCCACTGGCCTTTGTCAACAAGTTTCTTCAGTGTGTATCCTATCTCCATCATCGTCTCATCTCTTGTTCCACTGGCCTTTGTCAACAAGTTTCTTCAGTGTGTATCCTATCTCCATCATCGTCTCATCTCTTGTTCCACTGGCCTTTGTCAACAAGTTTCTTCAGTGTGTATCCTATCTCCATCATCGTCTCATCTCTTGTTCCACTGGCCTTTGTCAACAAGTTTCTTCAGTGTGTATCCTATCTCCATCATCGTCTCATCTCTTGTTCCACTGGCCTTTGTCAGCAAGTTTCTTCAGTGTCTATCCTATCTCCATCATCGTCTCATCTCTTGTTCCACTGGCCTTTGTCAGCAAGTTTCTTCAGTGTCTATCCTATCTCCATCATCGTCTCATCTCTTGTTCCACTGGCCTTTGTCAGCAAGTTTCTTCAGTGTGTATCCTATCTCCATCATCGTCTCATCTCTTGTTCCACTGACCTTTGTCAGAAAATCCACATTGATGACCCCTGTTCTAAACAGTGAAAAAAACAACCAACAAAGCAAGACAGACATTTCGCCGCTTTAGTACTGCTTGATCCCATCTCCACTTCAGCTTGTTTTGAGAGAAAAAAACGTGTTCAAAGTTGTTGGGTTACTAGTGGAAAAGAAGAATATATCACATTAAAATGACATTTTTCATGATGATCCAAACTCATAACTGTGAGATATTGTGTAGGAATAGGATGATAGATTAAACTATTTTATGTCTGTTTATTACCTGTCATAAAAGGATCACCATATCCAAAGAAGCCTCTACTAGGATGAGCAACGTAATGAAGAAACAGAAACATCACCATAAGCACAAAAATTCGCTTATTAAGGGGCTACGTGTGGTCCGTTCTTTTATTTGGATGCGAATGCTGGTCAATGAGTAATCAAATGGTTAAAAAAAAACTGGAGGCAGCTGAAATGTGGTTTTTGAGAAGGATACTGAGAATATCGTGGACAGAGAAGAAAACAAATGCCGAGGTATTGACAGCTGCGGGCGTTAATAAATCCCTTATCAGTGGCCTAAGACGCGTCAAAAGTGGAATGCAGTCAGCGACCCATAGCTGCTTGCATCAGGGTCAGCGAACTAGAGCTGACCAAGACCCTACTCCACCTCCAAGTGGTGGTCCTGGAAACAGGCTGCATCACTGCAGTCTGGCTGAGAGAGTTGGGATCGAAGTGGGAAGGCAAACCCGGACCTAAAAAATTCCGTGCCAAAGTCGGATGTGTCGGGCCGAAAGGCGCAGATATCGCAGCCTTGCTGTAAACGGCGACACAATGCAACCAACGTCCTTTTCAGGACGAACGCAGAAGACGAAGAAGATCCCTCATCAAAACCATCAGGAAAAGACAAATGAAATTTATGGGACATATTTAACAGAAGAGGAGAAGTGGGGGAATTAGTCTTATGTGGGAAAATACCAGGTAGGAGAGGAAGAGGAAGGAAGAGAAAGATGTATGTGGAAAGTTTAACAACTAGGCAACAACAACCTCATTAGACTATCAAAAGACAGAGAAGATTGGACGGTCATGATCGCCAATGTATGTTCCAGAAGAAGATGACCATGTCAATTTTGGTCAAAAGTGGAGACGGAATTAAACAGTAATATGGCGACGATTTGTCTGCAACCCACAAGGAAAACAGCAAAGATGAAGTCTGTTAACAACGTGGCGGGAACTCAACAACTATTATTCTGATCCCGACTTCCTGCGATTATATTAATCCATCAGACTACTAGGAAAGAGAAGACTTGTTAAATCTAAACACGAATAAGCAAAAATTCATACAGCATTTTAAGAGACAGAAACGAATTAAACTTCTAACACTACAAATATGTCAAACATTTGTTGCAGTAGATCTCATAAGCATTGCAGCTTTAGACGCTTCACTGTTCTTTGCCGCTGTAAAATACGATAGAAGCGATTGCAACAAAACAAATCCATTATCAGAATTAGGATTTTTTTTCTTTGGAGTATTCATGTACGGCCCAGTTATCTCCCACTATGCAATAGAAAAGGACATGCACTTGTTAGATACACTTTTTTTTGTTTAATACAGACAACTCTTATGAGATTGTCAGAAACTTGGATGAAAAAGGGGGGTTTGTACATCGATCTGTGTGTGTGTGAATTATTTTTTAAGAATAAAAAAGTGTGGGGGAGGGGGGAATATCTATAGATGATATTCTTCAAGAAAACCCAATCGTAAAGATACGTAGGGACACTAGTTTAAAATAGAAACAGGAAGAAGGCACTAAAATAGATTGCTAGTAAAGGAGCTTATTATGTGTAATTCAATATTTGATAGCTTTTGTAATTTAATGCGTTCATTAGAATTGAAATTGGTAGGGTGTCCGTTTTACAAATGAACTATTCACTGGAAATACGGGGATTTCGGCGTCTACCCTGTCAACCGAGACAAAGATGAGAAATAAAGATCGGCTAAGAAAGAAATAGGTAACTGACACAGCAGATACCTGGAGGAAAATAAATGGACAGACAAAAATAAGATTAGCTATTCAGAAAAATTGAAAAGAAGACCACGGTAACACGAGGAAAAATTACGGTAACCCTAAAAAAAATAATAATATAGAGCATTTCCTACTAAAATGTAGGAAGTTTGAACAACAGAGAAAGCCAATATTATATTATTTACAGGCATGCAATTCATCCATAACTGTGGAACAGGTGTTAAGAAAAGATACATCAAGAGAATTGCATAATATAGTAAAACAGTATATAACATGAACTTACAATTAAAATATAAGGATCAATCAATCAATACCCTTTAGCTCCTCAAGGAGCATAGGCCTTCAACAAACACATGCCAAGTCTTCCTGTCCTGTGCCATCCGCTCAAGTTCTTTCCATGTTTTCCTCATCATTTTCACAACTGTTTTCAGTTCTCTTCTCCATGTGTTTTTTGGTCTACCTCTGCCTCTCTTTCCCTGCGGATTCCAGAACAAGGACTGCTTTGTAATGCTATCAACAGGTTTTCTCAGTGTGTGTCCTATCCATCATCAGCATCTTCTTCTCAACTCTTGTTCCCCTGGCACTTCTCTGGTTCTTGTCATCAATTCCACATTTGTGACTTTGTCATACCATTTCAGTCCTCCTATTCTACGCAAGCACCCGTTTATAAAAGTCTGTAGCTTTTTAGTTGTTGTTCTCCATGTCTCAGAGCCATACAATAGGACTGACTTCACATTTGAGTTGAAGATTCTTATTTTCGTTTTGGACTTGATTTCTCTTGTTCTCCATATGTTTCCCAATGCAATGAAAGCTCCTCTTGCTTTTTGTATTCTTATTTTGATATCACTGTCTGTACCTCCAACTTTGTCTATATTACTTCCAAGATATGTGTACGATTCTACATCTTTTAGTGATGTTTCTTCAAGTTCAACCTTGTTAGCATTTCTTGCATTTATTCTCATAACCTTTGTCTTTTCCCTGTGTATTTTTAGGTCCACTTGTTGTGACATCTCATCGAGAATTTTCATTTTCTCTTGCATCTGATTATGGTTATGGGACAGAAGAGCCAAGTCATCTGCGAAATCCAGATCATCAAGCTGTTTAGTCAGATTCCACTGGATTCCATTTCTGTTGTGTGATGTGTATGTTTTCATAACCCAATCTATTGCTAGTATGAAAAGAAGTGGAGACAAGAGGCATCCCTGTCTCACTCCCGTTCTAATCCTAAACGGTTCTGTAAGTTGTCCTTCATGAAGAACTCAGCATGTCATATCTTCACTTTATTAAGTTAATGATCTTCATGGGAACTCCATAATGCCTCATCAATTTCCAAAGCGATTCTCTGTCTACACTGTCAAATGCCTTTTCATAGTCCACAAATCCGATGTATAGTGGTGAATTCCATTCCAGGCTTTGTTCAACTATTATTCTCAATGTGGCTATCTGGTCTGTACAGGATCTATTTTGCAGAAAACCTGCTTGCTCATCTCTCAGTTGCTTGTCTATGGACTCTTTTAATCTCTCAAGGATGATTTTGTTTAATACTTTTCCTGGCACTGATAGTAACACTATTCCTCTATAATAATTATAGAGGAATATAAGGATCAATGATGATGTGAGGATAAGGGGTAGTATAATGGGGTGCTCGTGTGGATGATAGCAGATAATTGGTGGATTTGGTGCAATCTCAGACACCTCCGGGATTTCTCACCGCTTTTTCACCTCGTTAACAACAGGGCAGTTATGAGAGACTTTACTTTGTTTTTGTTTTGTTTTTTTGTATTTGTTTGTTTGTTATTTTTATTGCTTGTGAGTTGCTTGGAAAGTGGAGATCACACACACATACATTCAAACAATTTTGGTTTTTGACTTATTCAATTTGGGCTGAATGGAGGGGGAAAAAGATACTATATTTAGATATCGGAAATCAGATTTCATTGTCTTGAATTTGTAACACTATATATCCTAATTATAACACATCAAGGGTTGAACGTGATACTTTGTCAAACAATAAAAAATACAGAACAAGGAAGAAAGAAATATCAACCTGAAGAAACTAACAGACGTCAAAAATACAACAAGAAAAATAAACCGAAATAACACAATAATGAAAAAATACAATGATCTGATTCGATATTTTAAAAACTGCAGGTCCGTCAAGAAGTCTGCCGCAATAGCTGAAAGTGATGGAATCATAAAGAAACGCCGGGTAATAAAAAAGTACTAATAAGAAAGTCAGATACGAAACAAAAAGAACAAAGAAAAGAACTTATAAACAGCCGGGAAAGAAAAATAGGACGACACTGAAAAAGTAAACAGTCACTAAATAGCAATTTAATTTTAGTTGGAAAAAATGGCGCTGGACATTTAATCCATAAGGAAAAAGAAATCCATTTTGAAAATCGGGCGATTCTCCAAAGAGAAGCGAGTATTGTCATTGCGATTGCACGTGGTTGATGAAAAGTAGACCCTGTAACGTCCAGTGTGTCTAGTATATTGGTAATAAATAAATAATTATAGGTAATTAGCAAGCACTCGTTGGACATAAAGGAAAACACTAGACAACATAAAATAAATATAAGTAATAGGCTTACCGGGAATCGAACTGATGCCATCGCCTTGGCGTGAAAGTAAATCGTGAAAGGACCCACAGCCAATGTTGCACCCCAAAAGTATATTGAGGTATATTGTTCAATATTTTGCACCCCAAAAGTATATTGTTGAAAAGTAAAACCGACTACATACACAATTTTTATTTACACTTTTTTGCTCTATCTTCCCCCTTTATTATTTAATGTGTTCAGCATTGTTAAGCTTACAAATGATTGATTTTTCCTCCCAATGACTACAGTGAATGCTCCGCGCATAGGATCTTAAGTAACCAGTATCTTCAGGGCTGTTTTAATGTTTATAGCAGAGCCCGAATAGGAGGCTCTTTTAATTTTAACAGTAGAGCCCGAATAAAAGATTGTTTTAATGTTTACAGCAGAGCCCGAATAGGAGGCTGTTTTAATTTTAACAGTAGAGCGCGAATAAAAGATTGTTTTAATGGTTACAGCAGAGCCCGAATAGGAGGCTGTTTTAATTTTAACAGTAGAGCCCGAATAAAAGATTGTTTTAATGGTTACAGAAGAACCCGAATAAGAGGCTGTTTTAATTTTTACAGTAGAGCTCGAATAAGAGGCTATTTTAAGTAACACTGACGTGCACCTCAGCAATATTCTGGCAGAATTAGCTGTATACAATCACATGCACCAATTGCAAATCCTGCTTGCCGCACCAGGTGTAAAACAGCTGGAGCCTGATACAGACATGGCAGGATGGTTCTATTAAACTGGCACTGCTTGCTGCACCAGGTGTACGACAGCTGGAGCCTGATACATGGCAAAGTAGTTCTATTAAACATGCTTGCAAAACATGAAGAAATAATGTTGCTCTGCTTGAGAAAATGAAAAACTATACAAATGTCTGCTTTAAAATGTTGCCAATAAACATGTCACCAAGAAGATATACTTATCATAAATGTGTGCTTGCACAGAATAGAAGGACTGAAGTGGTATGACAAGATCACTAGTGTGGAACTGATGACAAAATCACTAGTGTGGAACTGATGACAATATCACTAGTGTGGAACTGATGACAAGATCACTAGTGTGGAACTGATGACAAGAATCAGACCAATGATGACAAGAATCAGACCAATGCCAGTGGAATAGGAGATGAAATGATGCTGAAATGGATATGACAAACTCCAAGGAAACCTGCTGATAGCATTAGCAGGCAGTGCTTGCTCTGGAATCCCCCAGGGTGGGAGAGGTAGAGGCAAACTGAAAAACATGAAGAAGAGAGCTGGAGCCAGACATCAAAATGATGAGGAAGATATGGAAAGACCTTGACCTTAAGGTCCGCGAGATTTGTTCAGGCGTTTTGGTAAGGGGCCGAAACCACTTGATCGAGGGGGGGGTGGGGACTACTTCTGATGATCAGATTGCCTCCTGTTGTATCGCTCTGTATAGAATTTCCTATCACAAGGTGTTTATTTCTTAGGAAGGTGAAGGGTAATGAATGAAATAAACATGTGTTGCGGACACGACTGATGTGTTTGCCTGTCTGTGAGTCATAAAAGAGCTCACTAGGAAACACATTTGTTCTGTGGCATGACCACAACATATTTAAGGGAAAAGAAAGGATAAACAAGAGAAAAGCTGGGTAAAATGTCTTAATAAACAAAAAGGTAGTCCCACACCATTGAGGAGCAAAGTGTTAGAGACGTCACTAAATGAGGTCCAGCTTCGAGAGGTTACCTTCCTTGCTGCATCTGCCTTCCTGAACTCAAGAGCAGAGTCAGGTACCCATTTACAGGTGGGTAGACAGCAGTGTGATGCATGGCACTTTTGCCGCAAGAGGCTATCACTATAAACACTCTACCTATCTGACAATCTATTAAACAAAAGAAAGGTAAAATAAATGTATGTCCTATATGTTTTAAAAGTGAACTATTAAACATACACAGCCAACAATGACAGACTACATTCACTGATCACATATAAAGGAAGGTCTGGGGGGAAAAAAGCTACAGTGGGAAAGATGAAGGACAAAAGAAACACAGGAAGTTATGAGAAGAAAGCTATGGAATAATTAAACAAGATGTCTATGAAAGCCACAGCTCGCGATATTCTTGGATGCTCTAAAGACAGATAACTGTGGACTGTCAGCAAATTCAGCTGAAGTGTACACAGACTACTCAATTTTTTTTTTCAAGAAGTTAGTTCCTGGGTGCCATCTTTACAGCAAAGGTTGACTACAATAGATCTCCAATATCATTTGTCTCTTGTCTTGATGGTGCACTCTGATAGGCTCTTTCCTGTCCATCTTTTGATGTTATCTTCCCACTTACAGCATTGTCTTCCTCGTGCACGTTTGACTTCAACTTTGCCTTCCATTATGGTTTTTAGCATGGCAGTATGTCTTTTTATAAGGCCAACATATTTTAATTGTCTAGCTTTGATCTCAATTCATTATTTCTCTGTTCATGCCTAGTTTTTCTAGGATCTCTTCATCTGTTTTCTTACAACACATAAGGAAAAGAAACCCGAGGCCTGAAAACAGTAAATTAATATGAGACAAAAATAAAGGTATGTTATCAGGCACTCGTAGGAAATAAAGAAGTAGAACACTAGACAACAGAAAAACAACAGACATGAGTGGCTTACCCAGGATTCGAACCCTGGACCTTCCGTGCGACAACCCCGCCTAGCTATGCAAGCGAATCACACCATCCTCCCTGCCATCTACGCATCACCAAAAAAAGGATGCTTCGATGACAGTTCATTAGTGCGAACCGCAAGACATTAGTATCTGTCTTGTTGTTGAATGTGGCCTTGGCCATTCCTATTTTATTCTTGATTTTAAACACTTTCCTAACTGGGCAAGAATGAGCCTAATGAAGCATCATGGATGCCAGCACTAACCACTAAACTAGAGGATCAAACACACTACTTACATCTGTCTTGTTGTTGCTCTTGACACTGAAGTCTGTCTTTGACCTTTTTTTCTTTTCTGGAGTCTCAGAGCCTTGCTCGCCCAAACATTTCTATCACATAGAAAAGCACATGATACATGTTCATTCAATCCTACAACAGCTACCATAAACTGTGGCGTATAATTCAACATCAATTTTGGTTTAGGCCTTTACTCGCCGTATCAGCCAACCCTCAAAGATACAGTAGGTTAGATCTGAAATGTGGTAACGGTATATGGTAGTGTATGGCAAAAGCCATATATATATATATATATGTGATGGGGCCGGAAAGACACCCGGCTTCCCCCTTCACGTGGGGCCGGAAAGACACCCGGCTTCCCCCTTCACGTAAAGATGCCCCGGCTTCCCCCTTCACGTAAAGGCATATTTATCACCCAGATATTTTCGATGTGCGCGCAACCCACGTGACTGTCATCCCACCGACGACGCCAATTGTGATAGGGTGGGGAGATGATGATGTTATGATATTTGATCACTCTCTTTTCACACTCGCACCGACCAGATTATTTACTGCTTCTTGGGATTGTCTGGGTGTTGAACTTAAGAATGCTAAATCATCTGCAAAATCCAGGTCCCCCAGGAATTTTCCATTTGTCCATTTTATACCTAATTGTTCACTGTGGGTATAGTTTCTCATAACCCAATCAATAGCTATTCCAAAAGTAGTGGTGACATAATACAGCCTTGTTTCACCCCTGTTTCTACTGTAAACAATTCTGTATTCCCTTTATTTGTTCTAACACAACATCTTGCATTGTCATATAGCGCTTTGATTATATTCACATATTTTGTTGGAAAACCATAGATTGTAAGTATCTTCCACAGTGATGGGCAGTGTAGACTATCGAAGGCTTTTTGAAAATCAACGGAGGTGATAATAAGTGGTGATTGCATTTCAACTGATTCTTCTATAATTGTTCTTAGTGTGAATATTTGATCAATACATGATCGTTTCGGCCTGAAACCCGCTTGTTCTTCTCTGATCTTTTCGTCAACATGCAATTTAAGTCTTTCTAACATCATGCAACATAATAATTTTCCAGGTACCGATAATAGAGATATACCACACCAATTATTACAGTCTGATAGATCACCTTTCTTCGGTAACTTTACAATAATACTGTCTTTCCATTGTTGTGGTGGTTGTTCTTCTCTCCATACTTCATTTATAATATCTAAAATTAAAAACCACTAGAAATCACATCAACATTCTAGTAATCTACGAGTACCAATAATCCTGAACACCTGAACAAGAATGGCATTCATGTAATCCCCAGCAAAACTCGCTGACAAAGGGCACAAACGTCCGAATATATATATATATATATATATATATATATATATATATATATATATATATATATATATATATATATATATATATATATATATATATATATATATATATATATATATATATATATATATTGTGATAAAGTACATTGATACCTGTTACCAACAGATTACAGGTGACAATGTATATATTTATTATAATATTTATTTTGTGTATCGAAATATTTTCCTGGTCAAAGCGATATCACCCATGTTGAATTTATACTTTTATTATATGGGTTATCTTTCCTGAATATCGAACTCAGCGTAGGAATCTAGGTTTACAGCGATCTATTCTTTGTTTGGCTGGAAACAGATTGTTCTTGCTTCAGAATATCTATGGCCCGTATCTATGTGTATTTCTTGTCTATGTAGGACGAGTCTGTCTTATATCTTCTTTGTATGTCTAAGTCGAACTATATCTTCGGTGTCGAACTCGGGGTCAAAAGGTTCGGCGGATGTGTCGCTAGGTCGAGGTGAGAAGGTTCCGCCTGATGGGTGCTGAGTTGTTGTAGCGGCCTGTTGCCGAAAAAAGTGATCTCTATATTAGTGGGGAAAGAGGTAGTCTCTTTAGACATATCATGTATTATTCACCCCAGTGTTTATTCTTACTGCCAAGGAATGGCAGAATCATATTCTAGTGTATTTCTGATACCAAGGTAAAGACGCATTTCTTATGTACTTTTCCTAAGGCATTGTATTCGATGGGCAGTCGTACGGTTGTACGTTTAGATGAATATTGACCAGATGAAGATGACATTCATACCTAGCAGCACCATATTATGTGATGAAGTCAATAGTATCAATGGTAGAATCTACAAAGCAATGAGGACATTTAATGAATGATTAGCTTTGATTACGCTTCATAATTTGTATCCTGGGTGAGCGACAACTCACTGGGAGGAGAAGCCATTTTGAACCCTATAGGCTATATATATTTTGTGATCATCAAGAAGAGAAAAGGGATGCCCCGTACTATCGCTTGATGGGTCCAGAGATCACTGCTACAGAAGAGAACCCACTACTAGTGGTTCAATATTGTTATCAAAAAAAAATATGTGCTGAACTTTACTCAAAGGAATCTTTGTTAGACGAGGTTAGGTCTAGGAACCATTTTGAATATATTATTTATGAACTGACGTGCTCTGTCAGTAAAGACAGATGATTATCTATATTGGAATCACTGAATGCTTGTCTACTGAGATTCCATTATGCTGTCATGCAACATGAATGCCGATTTAAAACTGTAGACTATTGTCATACATATATGATGGTGTTGTGCCAACCTGTTTCCTGTTCCTGTGTCGTCGAAGTGTGTGTCCATTAAATACAAGAAAACGTAAACAGTAGTTCGTCTTACACTTCCTGCCACGAGTGAGTGAGATTGCCCTATTGTCAACTCTCAGAACATTTTCCAGCATTCGCGTACTGTTGTATCCTCACTCCAAATCAATACACCTGCGTAGGTCGAGTTGACCTTTGGTTTGTCTTCATGTTTGACAACACCTATCGACACTCTTCGAACACGATTACAACCACCCAAGCAACAATACCGCGATAAAATTATTAATTATAAGTATAAAAGTTAAAATAATATGAGTAGAAATAATAATAGTATAGTTGTAACGCGTCTTCTTTCCCCGCGCCAGTCATTGCATTGAGATAAGAACGTAGTGTGAAACCTTATTGCCGCACTAGTGGTATTGGACTTTATAACTCGCCCGTCAAGGGTTAACGGTAAAAAGTTTGAAAACGACAAGCTTAGTTGTTCCACGAAAAATAGTAAGAATAAAACAGAGGAGGCATAAAAGTGAGAGAGAGAGCGAACACATGCCACAAATTGTCAAGCGTTAGATTCTGGGACTAGCTAACCCAAGACGACAGTGCAAGACGATACTGTGGCAGGTGTTCGGTAACGTGTCGCAAGCTTTGTAGAATTTAAAAATACCCCGCAAAACCCACTACTTGTTCGGATTATAGGCACACTGAGAAAATATATATAAACACACAGACAGCGCTTTCGCTGCAAAAGAGTCCATTTTATGACGTAACAGACTAGTAGTTTCAGTTTTGGACGACGCGCGAACGGAGAAAAGATGGCGTAATTTATATGATAGTGGAAATTGAAACTAACTCTGGAGAAAATATGGACTTCGTTATTAATAGGTTTAGGATCATAAAACCTAGTTAGTTTGAGGGCTTATCTTCTCCTGATAAATAATATGTTTAAAAATACAAAATCCTCCAGTAGATAAGAAAGTTATTGACAAAAGACTGTATTTGTCATGCAGACAAACGAACAGACTGGCGGTTTTGCATTCATTTTGCATTTACTAACGATTAAAATTTTGAACGTGTTGTTGGAAATGAGACAAGCAAGCATGTATTCTGTTAGAGGAGGGGTAGACAGGGGGAGAGAAATTATGGGATGGCTTAACACTAAATATATTTTAGCAGTGGAAATCTAAGAATGAGCGAGGAGAAACCTTGTTATGTCCAAAAATCAAGTCTGTTTTTAGTGCCGATATTTTCAAATTCAAACTAAAAAGCTTAGTAGTTGGATCTCATTGGCCAACGCATTTTATATTAAGGAAAACTTAGATAGGCTATTCGCCATTTGCATAATACAGTCCCGTGAACAGGACGTTGTAATTCTGTGAAGTGTGACTTGCCTTACTAAATTAAATATATAAAGTAAAACAAAAGGGCATCACAGTCCAGCCAGCAGGACATCTGAAGTCTACTAATCAACGTACCTGTGTTTATTCATTGAATTTATGGTAAGGCAGAAATTATTCATATATATTGTGTTTAAAAAATGTGAGTGAGAGATACTGCCATTACGACAGTAAGTATAGGTCCTTAGCTGAGATATGCAGAGCCTAGAGGTGGATTTATGCTATAACACATTGCCAGTTTGGTAAAATGCACATGTTTTGTGAAATAAAAATGTTTTCTTAGGTGGCCAGAGGGACACAGCTCACCTATCTTATTGTATGGAAGAAAAGAAAGATTAATATATTATTGCAGATGTAGGGCCGCCTTGAGAGAAGAGACATGTGAACAACACTGGTACACTTTGTAATGGCTGAGCTGGGTTGGTTAATTAAATATGACCCAGATCTTTATTTATTATGTATTATAATTTGTAGAAATAACAGTTTAAGTATGATATCAACAAGGAGGCATTATTTTATTGTTACAGGGTTTTTATCTGGCACTAGCCCGGTGCCAGATGTCTGTGAAAAGCAGTTGAGAAGTCTTTTCATTTCCAGTAGTGACAGGGGTCTACAGAGTCCACCCTGTTACTTTTGGGCCAGTATCAAGTGATCGTTTTTACAGCAAGAATACGGACAGTTCAAGTTGTGCCAGCTAAGTATATTATCTGGCACAGGACTCTTCATCAGCATCAAATACTAGTGACCCTTGTATAACATAATAAAAATATTCCCCAAAGAATTAGACACTGAAAATTGTGTATTAAAGAACTGGGGATGATTAAAGAATCCCAAACAGCCATCCAGTGTTAGAAACCAGTAATATTAAAATTTCAGTAACACTATTAGTATATTTGAACAGTATATGTTTGGACAAATTGTCCCTTTGGGTTAAAAATTTGCATTTTTTGTATATACATTGAGTTCTTTTAATTTTGAAAGTCCTGACTAGAAGAATACTAGGTTCAGGACCAATAAATTGTATAGAAAATATTTACATATAAAAATTTAACCCAGGTGTTAGTTCATTTGATCATAGACTTTAATATTTGTTTGTGTGTGTGTGTTAGTGTTAGATTACCATCACACCACACTGGCATAACCCTAGACATTAGACGTAGCTATCAAACATACTAGTCAAGAATAGGTCTGACTGAGGTCATACGATGGTAGCAGCAAGGTTCTCTGGTAACTCAACCCAAAATTTGTTATAATCAGGGACCTTCACAGCTGACCTCACTCAGTACAATAGTAATACAGAACAACAACATTGCATAACATCAAAAACCACCATATATATATATATATATATATATATATATATATATATATATATATATATATATATATATATATATATATATATATATATATATATATATATATATATATATATATATATATATATATATATGGTTATAGGCCCAAAGCTCGGTGGAATGTGTCACATGCCACCGCTCAAAGCATTCATAGATGACACAACAATTCTGACATCAGATGAACATCAGGCCCGGAGGATGTTACAACGCCTGGATGAACTAGTCAGCTGGTGCAGAATGAGCTTCAAACCCAAGAAGTCGAGAAGCCTATCAGTCAGGAAAGGGAAGATAACAGAGGTCATATTCATGGTTTCCAACCAAAGAATCCCTACTGTCATTGAGGAACCTGTTAAAAGTCTTGGCAGGGTGTACGATGCCTCATTAAAAGACTCGAAGGCAGTGCAACAGACAATATAAATGGCAGACAGAGGGCTACAGATCATAGACCAAAGCAGACTCCCGGGAAAGTTCAAACTGTGGTGCCTCCAGTTCATGTTGATACCGAAGTTGCTGTGGCCACTGCTTATATATGAACAAGTACAGTGAAAGCTATAGAGCAGAAGGTCAACAAGTTCATGAGAAAATGGCTAGGGGTACCACCAGGTCTGTCAGATGTGGCACTGTACTGCAAAAAGTCAAAACTTCTGCTTCCTTTCAAGTCAGTTGTTGAAGAGTACAAAGCTGGAAAGGCAAGGCTTGCAATGATGCTACGCGAGCCAGCTGATGACGTGGTTAAGTCTATTCAGCCTACACTGAAAACGGGAAGGAAGTGGAGAGTGGAAGAAGCTGTTGATGCTGCCCAAGAGTCACTAAAACTGAGGGAGGTAATCGGATACACACTAACGAATAGATGGGGATTTGGTCATGGAGACAGCCGATGGTGGTCCAAGGCATCAAACGGAGCGCAGAGACGTGGTAGTTCAGGAGATAAGAGGAACTGAGAATGATAAGAGGTTGCAAAAAGCAGTGCAGCAGGTCCAACAAGGCCAATGGACTACATGGGAAGGAGCCCTGCAGAGGTCCTTGACATGGAATGATATATGGTATATGGCACCTCTTAGGCTCAGCTTCATTGTTAGATCAATGTATGACCTGCTGCCGTCGGCCACCAACCTTGTGAAATGGGGAAAGTCGGATGAGGAGCAGTGCCCCCTGTGCCAGGGGAGGCAGACACTTGAACACGTGCTCTCAGCGTGTAAGGTGTCATTAGGGCAAGGGCGATACACTTGGCGCCATATCAAAGTGCTAAATGAGCTTGCTGCGACAATAGCTCTGGCAAGGATGAAGGCGAATAGCAAACCCGGGCCGAGCACCGCAAATACATACTTTCTGAGGGCAGGAAAGTCAGCACACCCCAAACCGAGTAAACCTGGTAGCAGTTTACCATCTCTTCTTGACTGTGCAAAACGACTGGGAGATGGCGGTAGACCTACCTGGACGAGGGGCATATCCAGAGAGTATCAGAAAATCGCGGAGACGGCCGAATATAGTGCTTCATTCTTTAGCAACTCTTCAGGTCATACTGATTGAATTGACCGTGCCATTTGAATCCAGATTAGACGAGCAACATTCGTTCAAAGCGGAACTGAGACACGATGGGTTCACTGCAAGGGTCATGGCTGTTGAAGTGGGCGCAAGAGGGCTTGTGGCTGCATCAGTGTATGATCTATTGAAATTGTTGAGGCTGAGGGGACAGTCGAGAACAAGGGCACCGAAGAGGCTTAGTGAAACTGCCGAAAAGGGGAACAACCGCAATGGGCAATGGAAATCGTGACAATAAATGCTGCGATACAGAAAACACCAGGAATTTTTCTAAGTCCACAATACGCTGAGTTTTTTGGTGTACTAGTGAACGGGCTGTGACTGAGGGGCAACAGGAGGTGTATATTATAAGGGGTGTCAGAATTTCAGTGGCGAACGCGCAGTGGCTAGACTCGTCGGCTTCGCGATGGTGTCATAGTGTGTGCGATGGAACGAATGGAATAATTTGTCTTCTCTTTGTTACTTTCACAATTGCCTCCACGGCTGGCGGAGTTGTGGATTTTAAAGTTGCCACCAAAAGTGAAATGGGTTCATTTTCGATACAAGACAACAGGAGGCTGAGACGCTTGGGAGTCATGACCCAAGTGGGCCCGCACCCCGTTAGAGTGTAAAGGAGTATATCGGGCCGAAACACTTGTCGGACGGGGGGACTTCTGATGATGATCAGATTGCTTCTTGTTGTATCGCTCTGTAAAGAGTTTCCTATCATCTTATATATATATATATATATATATATATATATATATATATATATATATATATATATATATATAGATATATATATATATATATATATATATATATATACTGTTCAAAAAAAGAAACGCATAGCTACTGAAGGCACACACATAGCCATAATTTTGACATTCAATAACTTTTTTAATTTAATGAGTTAATTGTTCAAATTGTACACAAGAATACCTTAGGGTTCAACCAATCAATTGACAGTTGTTTTGCATCTGGGTTACGAGAGTTTTTTGGCGTACGGGCTTTCCCGTTAGTATGGTGTGTGGCCTCCTCTTGCATCGATCAGCGACTGTCATCTCCTAGGCATGGATGCGATCAGACGTCTGATGTGGGCCTGTGTGATGGCTGCCCACTTTTCCTGGAGTGCCTGGAACAGATCACGACGATTGGCTGGAGCAACGTCTCGGCGACAAACACGTCTATGCAGCTCATCCCACAGGTGCTCAATCGGACTCATGTCTGGAGACAGGGATGGCCAGGGAAGGGTGAGAATGTTGTTGGCAGTCAAGAACTGCGTGGTCAACCGTGCACAATGGGGTCTGGTGTTGTCCTGTTGAAACACAGACCTTTGGAAGGACACGGGGTCGAAGAATTTCATTGATGTATCGTTGTGCATTCAAGCCTCCTTCAATGTGCACCAATTGATTCCTTCCGTTGTAACTGATCATTCCCCACACAATTGCACCTCCACCACCGTGCGGCGGAGCTTCATCAACGCAATTTTGGGCAAAACGTTCATTTCGCCTATAGTAGACCCTACACCGTCTATCATGACGCTGCAACAAAAATAAAGATTCGTCACTAAACCAGACACGTCTCCATTGATTGTCAGCTACCCAGGGACGATGCTGGTTGGCCCAAAGAAGTGAATTTTGGCGATGGCGGCGCATAAGGACAGGTCCTCGGTGAGGTCGTTGTGCCCAAAGTCCAGCATCATGAAGTCTATTCCGGACAGTTTGATCAGACACATGACGTCCTGCAGGCAATGACTGGGCAGTTGAGGAAGCTGTTATAAACCTGTCTCTGAGGTGACGAAGCCGAATAAAGCGATCCTCCGCTGCTGTTGTCACTCTGGGTCGTCCACTGCGATGCCGGTCTTCAACTGAGCCAGTGGCTTGGAGCCAGTGGCTTGGAACCGGTGCCAAAGTCGACTGATGGTACTCTGATGCACGTTTAGATGCCTGGCAACCTGACTTTGACTTTCGCCTGCATGCAGTCGGCCAATTGCAATGTTCCTTAAATTTATCGATAGAGACGCCATAAATGTCTGCTTGAAAATGAACTGAATTTTTTTGTGTAGCGTTATCCTTTTATAGGGTTTCAGTTGCGTAGTCAGTGAATAGTGTTCACCCCAAATTTTGTTGTTTTCACGTGCGCGCAACATGAGCTGTGGTCAAAAATTGCGTCATAAACACTATTGACCAATGCGTGTAACGATTACAAAAACGAACGCAATTCAGTTCAACACGTGCATTTGACACTGTAAAGAACATTTGAGGCTGGTTTTTATATACCCTAGCACCAAATTTTACTTACAAACTCATAAAAACGCGCCCTCGGATAGCTATGCGTTTCTTTTTTTGAACAGTATATATATATATATATATATATATATATATATATATATATATATATATGAGAGCCGCGGTAGCATAGTGGTTAGTGCACTGGCTTCCTAGCGCAGTGGTCTGTGGTTCGATCCCCAGATGAGGTGGGATTTTTTAGGCCACAAACGGCTCCTGGGTCGACCCAGCCCCAAATGGGTACCAGAGCAACTCTGGGAAGGTTAAGGTGTCCGGCGTGATGCTGACCACATCACCCCTAGTTCGCCGACGGTCAAGAAAATATTGGACTAACACTATATTCCCAATATGCCTCAATGGGCGTGTAATGGGATCCAAATATATATATATATATATATATATATATATATATATATATATATATATATATATATATATATATATATATATATATATATATATATATATATATATATATATATATATATATATTCTATAGCTCATACAATAAGGGATGACAGCAAAATTACCTAAGACAAAGTCGCAATTTCCAGTGATTTAGATCTGTATGCAGACCTCCTTAAGTCAGATGAAGAACAGCATTTACAACTAGACTTTGGCAGAGTTTAGAATGCTTTCCTTTGCCATTAAAATATAACTCTGAAGCAAAATTAATCTTGGAGTTTAAAAATGGTTTGGGGAGCCGCGCTAACGTAGTGGTTACCACACCGCGCTGGCGACCGGGTGATCCAGGATCAAACCCGGGCGAGAGCATTTGAAGATTTTTCGTCGACCTGGATTTGGACTGGATTAACTCGAGACCTGGCGAGTACATTTGAAGAAGTGTCGTGGACCAGGCACTGGCGGCTCCTGAGCCGACCCAGCTCTAATGGGTACCTCCGAAATCGGCGAGTATCTGCCTGAATGGCGAGGGACACCTGTCTCTGTGCAAGAAAAAAGGGATACTCACGTAAAATCAGTCTCAGGTTAGACATTAAATAATAACCTGAGATTTCGCCTCGAGTATTAGCGGGCGTACGGGAAAAAAAATGGTTTGCATTACATACGCCATAGAAGTTGATTACTAGTTTAGAGAGATTTTTTTCAGTCTTAAAAAGTTGAAGTACACACCACAATTTATGGTAAACATTGTACAATGGTAATTATATAAATTTCCTTATAAACGTTTTACAACAATAATAATACAGATTTCCTTATAAACATTTTACATTGGTAATAATATAAATGTCCTTATAAAAGTTTTACAATGGTAATAATATAAATGTCCTTATAAACATTTTACAATGGTAATATAAATGCTCTTATAAACATTGTACAATGGTAATAATATAAATGTCCTTATAATTACTGAAGATTGAAATACCATATTTTCAACAAATTACAATTTGGACAATGGGCTAAGTGTCCATGTGAGGAACGAGGCAAACAGTGTAACTTGTCCTCTACTAATGTCAACCCCATAACAGAACAGACTTACAGTATGACCTTCATCCACCCTATTCAGGAAGAACAATATGTCAGAGAAGCCTTAGACAGACATATTTTATGAGATGAATGTGGCTACTACCAGCAGAAATAAGAACAGATATAATATCGCTACTGTATAATCAGATGTAAACTCACTATCATCTGATATAAACTCGCTACCATCAGAGGTTAAACAAAATATTAACAAAATTGAAGTAATTAATTTTACCATATGGTGACACAGATCCCAGGGACCGGACCAACATTTTAATCATGCAGACCTTCTTCAGGCTTCAAGACACATTCAAACGACATAACTGTAAAACTGACACAACTACACCAGGATCGATGAAGAGGTGAAATGAGGCAATAAAGTTCTTGTACAACCATCAAATGCTTAGAACTGAATTTCTAATTTTTTTATGACGTCACTTTTATTCATCGCTGTTGAACGCCAATGGGACTATTGTTCATTACTTGCCCCATTCTTTCAGCGGAGAGTTTTATAGCAGGACTTCTTGTTTTTTAATTCTTTTTTCTTCTTTTGATTTTCGTTGGTTGTTGAATTTCTTGTATTGATTAATTCTTTTCGGTTTTGTAGTTTCCTTGCTTTATTATTGCTCTTCATCTGTGTTAATATATATATTACATGTTTGCAGTGTCTATAGAATTTTTTTCTTTAACGCGTCTATATTTCTTGTCCTTGCTGCATGTGTGTAACTGTGGCTGACGAAGAGTGAAACACGAAACGTCCTGTGTTTCCTGTGTACCGTTAAGTTGTAAAACTGTTTCAAAACTGTTTTATTTGTTAATATTTATTTATTTACTTACATCAAATGCTTAGATCCACTGTTATCTGACAAAACCTACTACCATCACACAGAAATCCATTACTATCACATAAACTGATCATCAACCATCAGCTGCTCAAGGAGCATAGGCCTTCAACAAACTTATACCAAGTCTTCCTTTCTCATGCCATCAGCTCAAGGTTTGTCCAAGTCTTCTTAATACCCTACACGTCTGTCTCTAGTTTTTATCTTCATGTGTTATTTGGTCTCCTTCTGCCTCTCTTAAGTGAGTATTCCCCAACAAGGACATTCAATAGGTTTCCTCAAAATGTGTGTCCTATCCATTTCTGGCATCTTCTTCTCATCTCTTGTTTCACATTTATCACATATAGCCCAGTCCAATATTCAGATAAGTAGCATTAGTCACACACAAAAAAGGCAATGTAATGGGTTTGAGTTATCAGTGTAAAAAAAACACAAAATTAAAAAAAAAACACGAACACTTAGGACTGGTTTGACAACACAGCTGAACAGCTAGAGCTGTGTTTCTCAACCTTTTTGTGCTCACGGCACACTTTTCAATTTTCTAAAAATTTGCGGCACTTATCTGACCCGGCACCTGAATAAAAATTACAGTGATATATACTAAACTAAATATAATAATCTGTGGGTACTTTAGAATAAAGAAAACTCTGCGATCGATTTTCTTTTAATTGTTTAAAATAATTAGACAATATATTTAAAAAAAAAAATATGAAATTTGATTAGGTCCAAGTGGAAGTACTATGCTTCGTCCATGGTGTTTTACATTATGAGACTAAGAACTATATATATATACATATAACATATTTTCAATTCCGATAAGGATGTTGAACAAATGTGATATTTTCTCTCATAGTGGGACATTGCACTGGTTTCTGCCTTATGCGCCGTGTTTGGCGCTTAAAGAATTTATTATTATTATTATTATTATATATATATATATATATATATATAGATATATATATATATATATATATATATATATATTGTATGGAAAACTGACTTGCATCAGCTATAAACCACATATTATCAATCACTATTGTTGCTGCAATGTCCCATCATGAGAGAAAAGCTCACCTTACTCCCCATGCCCATTTAAACAAACATGCCATCGTCAATAAGATTGTGTTCATTTTACTTTAGAGAGCTCTCTAAAACATGTAATTAAGATTCAGCCTTAATGTTGACAGTAGGCGGTCAGTAAGATGATGTTATTGTATAGTTCGTTTCACTATCCGACAGTAGGCAGTCAGTAAGATGATGTTATTGTATAGTTCGTTTCACTACCCGACAGTAAGCAGTCAGTAAGATGATGTTATTGTATAGTTCGTTTCACTACCCGACAGTAGGCGGTCAGTAAGATGATGTTATTGTATAGTTCGTTTCACTACCCGACAGTAGGCAGTCAGTAAGATGATGTTATTGTATAGTTCGTTTCACTACCCGACAGTAGGCGGTCAGTAAGACGATGAACAAAAACATGAGGTGATGGCGTTACGTTGAGATGAATACAGAGCTGGATTAACCATTAGGCGTAAGCAATATAAGCACGTGTTTAGGGCATCAACGGAAAAGGGACGGGGGGGGGGGGGGGGGGGGGGGGGGGGGGGGGGGGGGGGCGGGGGGGGGGGGGGGGGGGGGGGGGGGGGGGGGGGGGGGGGGGGGGGGGGGGGGGGGGGCGGGGAGAACCACAGAGTTTTTTTCCAGTGCTACCTGCCAGATGCAAATGGTGCATCTTAAAAGATGAGCAGCCTATTGGACGCTTTTTAACCTTTTTGGAACCTAAAAGCCATACCGGTGAGGAAATGGCAAAGCAAGTGTTGCAGTACTTACGTGAAGTTTGCAAATTAAATTTTTCAAAATGTAGGGGTCAGTCCTACGACAACGCTGCTTAACATGTCTGACGTTATAAAGGGATGCAGCAAACAATTTTGGAAAAAAATAAGTTTGCCATATATGTGCCCTGTGCAGCTCATTCACTAAATCTGGTAGGCCATAGTGCTGTTGGCTGCTGTCAAATGGCAGTTAATTTTTTCTCTACAGTGCAAATGCTCTATATATTTTTTTCAACCTCAACAAGCCGGTGGGAAATTCTTTAAGTTTATATTGGAAATGAATGTGTGTTAAAATCCCTCTCTGATACCAGATGGGAGGCACATTCTATGGCAACAGCAGCAATTCTGAAGACTTTCTTTAAGATTTTGGAAGCTTTAGAATGTCTAGCTGAAGACCAATCACAAAAGGGAGACACTAGAAGAGAAGCAGACAATATTGCAAATAAGATGCAAGAGCTGTTTTATGTTGAGCCTTTGGAATGAGATTTTGCAAAATTATCAGAGAGCAAGTCAAGTTCTGCAAAATGAGGATGTGAACTTAAAAACATGTGCAGATCTGTATGGGTCATTAGCTGACCAACTGCGCACTTCAAGAGATGACTTTGAAAGATTTGAAGCAATTGCAAAGGAAATACTACCAGATGTTGATACAATGCAGCTCAAAGTCGTAAACGTATCAGAAAGAAGGTACCCAATGACGGCGATGCACCAGAAGTATAAATGAATGTCAGAGAAAAATTTCGTATCACCACTTTTTACACAATTGTTGACAAACTAGAATCTCAGATAAGAGGAGAAGTGTACAAAGAAATAGCGGACAGATTTTCTTTTCTAAGTGATGTTCCAAATAATGTCACTTCATCATCTACTGAAACTGAAAGGTACTCTCAGTGTTGTCAAAAGCTAATTGATGCTTACCAAGAGGACTTGAACACTAATTTCTCTGCTGAGCTTCAGCAGTTTCACTCATATGTGCGCCATAAGTTCAGTGCAACAAGAATTGAACAAAGAAGATTCAGTCATGCTGAACTTTATAAAATAATTGTAGAAGACAACATTGAGTGTGCGTTTCCAAATGTAGACATTGGCTTGCGTATATTTATAACATTAATGGTCACAAATTGCACAGCAGAGCGTTAATTTTCTCAGTTCAAGCATATTAAAAATCTCAACAGAACAGCTATGCGACAAGACAGGCTGGATGCCCTGTCTCTGCTATGTATAGAAGCAGATTTGTTACATCAGATTAGTTTTGAGGACGATCAAAGACTTTGCAATTTAAAGAAGTTTGGCGTTTTCCTCATCATCATAGATTTTTGTAGTACCTATATGTAGGGTCTTGGTCAGCTCTGGTTCGCTGACCCTGACGCAGGCAGTCAAGCTATGGGTCGCTTACTGCATTCCTCACTTTTGATGCGTCTTCGTTCCAATAGTTATGACTGAGGGGTTATTATTAGTGAAAGAGCAGCTTCTGTATTTGGTAGAGGTCTTCCTGGCCCCCCCCCCCCCCCCCCCCCCCCCCCCCTCCCCAAAATACAAACATTGAATTTCTATAAATTTTAAGAAAAACGAGAAATCATCCTTATTAATGGAAGCTGTTCAATGACTTACAGGACAATGCTGGAAGTGTGTTTCATTGTTCATAACATATTCTACTGCCTCCAGTGGGGACACAATATTCAAAATCCCATCGGACGCCAGTATGAGACATTTGTTGACATTTGGGTGCAATGTGTATTCCAGAAGATCAGGAACGTTTGAAATAGCTAGTCTGCCAGTCGTCGGGCATCTGCTCCAGAGGTCACCTGATTGGGCAAATCAAAACACTGATGATTTACAGAAATATGATGAAATATGTTTATGGTATTAATCGGTAGCCGTAGTAAGAGAGGTAGAGGTTTATCAAAGAAAATTTGGAGAAGAGATCTGAAAAATGAAATGAAAATGCGATGAAGTCATGAAAAGACAATGAGAAGACGGCTTGTGACAGGACATAGCATGTGTTTGCAGATAAGCTCTGAAGAAGCAACTGTCTATGACAGCTGGTCAGAGCTTGAAGAAGACCATGACTTACTGTGCGCAGGACAAAGATAAGTGATGCAATGATAAAAACAACCTATCCTCTGTGTAATGGGCCCTTTTTTAATGAATGATGCAACATCGACAGTACAATTCATCAATCATTTCTCTTTTTTACTCTGAAGCTGGCTATCTCACAGTTTTTTAACAGTGGTTTCTGTAGACATTTTTTCTACATGATGAGGATGTTAGCCCCAGGCACTATATCATATATACTTCCTTCCTATAAATGCCTGAGGTAGCAGAACTACATTATGTCTTCAGTACAAATATTGGTTATTTACTATGAGCAGCATCTTATGTGGCTACCAGCATGTATGTGTGAGCAATAACTGAATGAATTTTAATTTAGTATCACTGCAGTAATTACTGATGGGGATATGTAATCTGAGGATGTAAGATTAATCTTTTATTTAATACACAATTTCTATCATCATGTAGCATGTCCTTTGCAGAACGTCGCTCTCATCACAGCCCGCCTGAAATACTCTCGATCTCTAACCAGCCTTCCTGCCTCCTCCAATGTCATGTTCAAGGTGTCTTCAATGTCCTGTGTCCACCATCGTCTTGGTCGGCCCCTGCCTCGCCTTCCAGGTACCATTCCCTCCATCGCTGCTCTCTCTAAGCCACTATGACGTTTAATGTGGCCAAAGTATTTCAGTTTCCGGGACATTATATTGTTTATGAGCCAGTTTTCCTTGATGTTCAGGTCGTGTAGGATGTTCAATTTTCTTCTTTCTTCTATGAGCCTCAATGTTTCTTCAGTGATGTATATCTGCTTCTTATGCACTTTTCTAGGGATCATGTTTTCTGCTGATGAGATGAGAATGTCTCTCACGTGAGTGGCTAGCACATCCAGTGTCATATCCTCTTGTACAGCCATCAGTGCTTCGAATTTGTTTTGTACTTCGTTGTTATATTCAGGTTGTTTGGCGCTTACATCAAGACGGAGAGGCTGAGCACCTTTTGTCACTTTTTTCAATTTTAACTTAATATCTGCAATTAGTAGCTCATGATCTGAATCACAATCTGCTCCTAGGAGTGTCTTTGTAGATGATATACCTGATCTCCATCTTTGTTGTATCCAGATGTAATCTATTTGATTCCTGCTGTTGCCATCTGGTGAGGTCCATGTGTAGAGCCTTCTGGGATGTTGTCTAAATAGGGTATTTGTAATAGAGAGGTTGTTTTCTAAGCAGAATTCGATTCGAGTATATGAAGGTCTCTCCTGTTTGAGTTATAAAATGATCTTGTCCGGCCCATCTATGTTCAGAAATGCCCAGTATGTGTGTTTTAGTTCTTTGCATTTCTTTACTAATCATACAAAGTTATCTCTGATGTAGGCTTCTTACATTTCAAGTGCCTATTCTTTTTTTTTCTTTAGTCCGATGTCAGGGCTTTCTGCATTAACACAGTCAAGTTTTTGGTCGTCATCCCTATTAATTGTATTTGATAAATGCAATTTAGATAAACAAAAAATTACTTACCCAACCCTCGAGACAGGAAAATATAGGGTCTCTTCACAATACTGTTCCTCCTCATTTGCGATCCTCCTGATATTACTTGATTCCAAATCACTCTGTCAACTCCGTTCCACTGTCCAATCTGTCCACCTGCATCAATCACTAGCTGTCTTTCATCGGGATCTGCCACCGTATGTTCCTGTAAAATGTTATCACTGTTATTCTTTCAAAGTAAATAGCAAGAACACTGGACAAAATTAAAGTTATATCTAAAAGGTAAGGGTAGTTCCATACGAGATAACTGCAATAGGAAAATCTAATGTTAGAGGCCAATATACTCAGTCTAGCTTTATAAAGTGTGGTCACCAGTTCCATTTTCTTGCTGCCTTTGCCTTTTTTTTAAACTCGAGCAGAGTCAGAACCTACTTACAGCTGAGTAGACTATAAAGTGTCATTCAATCAAGTTTTGATACCAGAACTCAGCAGCTTTGCAATAAGAGAAATGCCTGTAACCATTAGCAAATCGATGGAAGTTTAAATAATTATATTAAGAAATTAACATTTATTTTCACCTGGCAATAGCTAAGTTGCAAACTCCTGTTAGTATATTCAATTTTATTTAATGGGCATAATGTAAAAGAAAAATTAGAGGTCTAGATATTAACTAAAATGTTGACAAATAAATTTACTTTACCTTGGTGAGGTGTTCTACGGCATATTCGTTTGAATTCCGCCTCTTTGTCCCAGCAAACACCGCTGTGTTCCCTAGATGTGCTGTGTACACCTTCCTATCTCGTATAACACATAACGTCAGGCACGTCCCCGCTTGAATGGGAAAGCCTGTTGTTTTGTGAAATAAAACATTGCCTAGTTCAAGCTAACCAAGGTGAAACTACAAGAGCAATAACACTGACAAACAACATTTTTCTTTCTTATATAAGAATAAGTGTTCTTAGGTCAGTTTCTTGCGCTGATTTCAAATTTGAAACCCGTTTATCTCTATCACATCGGGTTCTTAAGATATTTGTGAATAAATATATTTTTGGGAAACCGTTATTTGCTCCGTTTCATTTTTACTATATAACTTATTAAAAATTAGTAAAATGCAAAATAATTCTACTTTTTATACTGCTAAAAGATACATGACATATGTTACGCTATTTTCCAAATAGTCACTGTATTTTGAAATAATTCTGAGCGAAATATGGCTTCTAGAAGTTGTAGAAATTCGGCTGATCTGTTCTGTTATGTGTGCAGATATTTTACCGATCGTGTTCACCAGAAAAACTTTACACCATTACTAAAGAAAGCATATGAACTTTAGTTCGATTTGAAAGTTGATGATGCAAATAAATCTTGGAAGCTAAATGCAGTTTGTTCGACTTGTGCAAATAGATTGGCAGGTTGGTTACGAAAATCGCCGAAGCATAAGTCGATGCCTTTTGGAGTGCCAGTAATATGGCGTGAACCGACAAATCACGCTACTGATTGTTACTTCTGCTTGACAAATATCCATGGTTTCACTTTTAAAACTAGAA